>CM065662.1:12527961-12711275 GCA_033220385.1 Triplophysa yarkandensis | reverse complement strand
ATAAAGCACTAAATGTTCCCGAGATCATCGACTGTTTAATGCTGGACATCATCACTTATACATGTTCACTCTCACAAGTGCCGCACAAAGCACCATGCTGACAATCCCTCATTTCTGTTCATACAGACGCACTGAAGGGAGAGGGGTTTGGGGGACCCAGCGGTGGAGAAAAGCAGAACTGACGTCCTAGCAGGAAAACATCAGTAGAGAAGTCATCCCAATGCACAGCAACAGAACAGTACCCATGGTGCACTGCAGGCAGCCTATCTCTGGGGCTGGAGGCAGGTAATAGAAGCTGTAATGATAAAGACAGGGAGAGAAACCACAGTAGCATCCTCCATTGAGCCACTTCTGAGAAAAGAGAGAGGAATGGTGGGAGGAGAAAAGAAACTTTCGATCAAAAGCAGACTTCCACCTGAAAGATCCGGATTTGGCAATCTGTGGTGGGGATGAAGTGAAAATGTTGAACATCACAAAAGGGAGGGAGAGAGAGAGAGAGAGAGAGAGAGAGAGAGAGAGAGAGAGAGAGAGAGAGAGAGAAGAGAGAGAGAGAGTGAGAGAGAGAGAGAGAGAGAGAGAGAGAGAGAGCGAGAGAGAGCGAGAGAGAGAGAGAGTGAGAGAGAGAGAGAGAGAGAGAGAGAGAGAGAGAGAGAGAGAGCGAGGGAGAGAGAGAGAGAGAGAGAGAGAGAGAGAGAGAGAGAGAGAGAGACACAAGATGTTTGCCAGCTCTTTTTTTCAAATCAGTGAAAGAACACAAATATTCTTGAACCTTTATCGTGGTATTTTAAAAAATGGATCCAGTTTTTTTAAGTTGGAACCTTCTGAATCCTGGAAACAATGACAAAGTATAAAGTGATTAGTATTATCAATGCTAATTGATGGATGTTGGAGGATTTGTAACTATGGCTTGTAACTAAGCGATCTTGGATGTGGCCCATCCATATGCAAAGCATTCTGGAGGCTAAACTGAATCGCATTACATGCAAGATAGACAGTACCCTCGCAGGCTACTGCGGCAGATGAAATCGTAAAGCTTAATTTCCATGAGACTGCATGCGTTTAAGGAGATCTGGCATCCGAACTTCATATTTATTCATTGAAACATGGAGACTTGAGCACTTAACAAGCTTTCCTCTCCTCCTCTGTTAAAGCCATCAGGGACCCTCAACTGTACAGCAGGTGTTTATGTGTTTTTTTTTTTCTTTAACAAGGAAGGAGTGAAAAAAACAAGAAAATAGTTTCTTCTGGTTTCCGAAGCCGATCGTAATCATTTCCCATCTGCCGGTGTAAGCCGGCCGCTCTCCAGAGCAAACGCTGTCTGGCCGTCTGGTGACATCTTTTGGGTCATAATCCGGTTTGCGCTGCTGATAGGTGGTCCCCAACAGAATATTGATCGGCGGTCAGCAACCCCCCCCCCCTCCATCCATCGCATGCTTCATCTCGCCACTGACCCCCACTGGCAGGATCGGGGAAGAAGTCAAACCGACCAATCAAGCGTGAGTCTTGGAAAGGCTGAAGGGGATATTGGTTGATGATATATTTGACAGGCCGAGCAACGAACCGTTTCATTGTGTCTGTTATTCTTGCTTTCTGTTTACCGAGGGTCAAAGCGAGTGTTTGAAAGACTCGGCAGATGTCTGCGATATTATAAAATCCATCAACGTTATTTTTTATAAAAATGTCTGGTCATAGAAATGCACTGGTTGAAAACACTTTATGATGCAATGGCGACAATCTCAGTAGAGAGAAAATTATGCATCTGTGAAATTATGCTCTTTCCTTCGTCCCACAAGTATAGATTTTTCTATGAGAAGGTCTTGTAAACATATTCCTCTTATAACCAAAAAATAGCACTCCAACTCGTCAAAAACTCATCTACTCAGCTTTCGAGTCATATTCAGTGTTCTATCTTCTCTCAGAAAGCTTTAGAGAACTGCGATTTGTTGACTGTAAGAAAAATAAGTAGTCTGTCAGAAACACTACGTCCTTTTACAGAATATTTTTTAATGCATGTCTTGTTTTTGACTTGTGTTTCCGGGACTGAAGAATGAATGATTTTGTAAAAAAAAACAATTAAATACAATACAATAAAAAATCTCTCTCTCTCTCTCTCTCTCTCTCTCTCTCTCCTCTCTCTCTCTCTCTCTCTCATCTCCTCTCTCTCTCTCTCTCTCTCTCTCTCTCTCTCTCCTCTCTCTCTCTCTCTCTCTCTCTCTCTCTCTCTCTCTCTCTCTCTCTCTCTCAAATGGCCATTTCCTGGTTTAGTAAGTCCACGGCCCCTCATTACAGTAGATACACATCACAATGTTCCGAAAGATTAAAAAGCTAAGTGCCATACAATGTCTTATGATAATGAATGTGGACATCTTTTAATAAGCTTCATTCAAACCATTCTCCTCCAAAAAGACAGTTGCTTGATCTGCTAATATCACAGTCTCACTGTTCAGGTCAGCCAGGTCAGTTTTGAATGAAATTGCTGCTCAGGTCTCATTCTAAAATTTTATATTATCCACTGAAGTGTGAGAAAGTAAATGGAGTGGGTTTTTCATCTTTCTCCACAATAACAAAGCGGTTCAAACTGAGATAAAAAAGACGAATGAAAATCTTTAAGGAACTTAAAGCAGTTTCATATTATCACTTTAATGCATTCATTTGTGTCCATGTTACTGGAGGTAATTTATCTAAGGCTCTCTAAAGGTTCATCTAACTGCACATTATTCCTTCATTCCTGGCCTTTGAAATGCAATTAAGACGACTTCGTTCCACAGGTTCCGCTGTGTTATAGTCACTCGTCTCTTGAAAGACCTAGATCGTTACCATGTCTGCAATAATGAGAAAACTGTCAGAGATACAGTCACAATTCAATCTCGCCGTAAAACAGGAAGACGCTGGAGCCGGGGTGCTCGCCTCTAAGACAGCCATAGTTATTCTGAGTCACAGAGCCTGGCGTGGGCCTCCGCACCCCCCTCGTTCTTCTCTCTAGGCTTTTGTTCTAGATTGAGCAGCTGTGTTTGTAGGGCTTCGCTCAGTGTGTTTCAGAGTGACGGTTAATGGGGCTGGCTGAGTGAGTGAATGTGATAGCGGCATGGCAGATCAAAATAAACCGGAACGTTATAGGCTAATCCGGAGGTCTTCAAAGGGGGTCCGTAGCCTCAAGGGGTAACCGGGGAAGTACTGCTGGTGGTCCGCCAATTTTTTCCAACTGATTTGTGTAGGAGAAATGAAAAAAACTATATTTTAAAAGCAATTATTTCAGGAAAGGCAGAAAGAAAATTGGCACAAATATTGCATGTGCACATCATGATTAGAAAAAATTAAACTGACAATTTTATCGAATGTATGTAAAAGAAAGCGAAAAAAGTCACATTGTCTTCTAAGTTGACATCTCTCTCTTCTCTCTGCTTTGGAATAATGGAAAATTAGTCTCTGCTTCGACAGCTGTGAGCCCTGCTAGTGGGTTACAACATCCATCTGAGCTGATTTACTTTCATCTTTTATTTGTCTTTTAATTTTATCAAGTGTTGAAGATTTCTTTCTGATTTAACATTTGGCAATGTCATTGTCTAAACAGTACTCTTAAACTTTCATACCATGTTCAAATCACAACATCTAACGATCCCAAGTACTGTAAAAATAGTTTTTTTTTAAATAATCTAAATTAATAAACTGTATTCACGTCAAAGAATTTAACAATATTATAATAACTTAACTATTCTCAAGAACATCAATTAAAGCTATTTTTAGTTTTAGACGTAGTGAGTGGAAAATACTGTCATCTTTTATGTCAATTTAAACCTGTATACGTTTTTTCTGAAAAATACAAAAGAAGATATTTTGAAGAATGTTGGGAACCAAAATGTGATTTGATGCATATTACAAACAAAACTGAAAACTATAATCTAGGAGGAAAACATATCTAAGTTTATACTTCTATCTTGGATCACTGATCATAGTCGGTTCATCATATTTGAACCTCTCTCCTTAAATCTAGACTTTGCCACTTTGTCCCTGAATGAAAATGAAGTGCGCAACCCTGGGTGCTCAGGCGCTCCTGCCATCTGTCCAGGGGTTCAGATTTACACTCTAATATCTTCATAACTCACACACGCACACACTGAAGCCGAGGCAGTGCTCAATGACATCTGAAGGTCTTGAGCTTTAGCTGCAGGGCTTGATGAGCTGAGTGACTGATGTGTGTTTTAAACAGAAGCACAATGAACTCACTGGTAATAGACAGAGAGAGTGAATGAGATGCCGGGCGAGAAACAAAGCGAGAAACGAGAGTGAATGCTAAGAAGGGAACGCGCCAGCTTAATGTAGTGAATTGCAATGTTTTCGTGATAGCACACAAACGCACTTCACTTACTGTTGGTGCGGCATCATTTGTAGTATGCACATTATGAACATTATCTTTTGGGTGACCTACTATATTATGTTTGTCAAAAAGTCCTTTTAAATAATAGAGCACACTACATGGAATGCTGTACCCTGCAAGGCAACGATTAACGTATTTATTCTTAGGGATTAACACCTTGAGATGCTTCTTGTTTTTAAGAAGTCCTTATACATGTTTGAGGTAACATGACTTTACAATTCAAACCTGAGATGGATCGGGCATAACAACAGCTTTCTTGAGATGTATTGGAAAACTTTACAATAAAGCGTTATATTCAGATATAACCTAGTCAATCACATCATACGTATCTTGTGTAGTGTAGATATACTATATCAAGAAGGAAAAAGTTACTGAGAAATGGGTGGTAGGGTGAGAAGGGGTGAGGAGCTGAGCTTTCTCGGGCTGAGAGGGAAAAGAGAAAAAAAGGTTTCTTCCATCCGAGATGGGCAACATTTGGTGAAGAGATAGAGAATCTTAAGATTGGCCGAGGATGTGACTTTCTATCTCTCGGCTGATTATAGAGCTATCGGAAATGTGCTGGGGAATTGTGTTCTGTCTGTGCTCACGGCTTAAGCACTTGTCAATTTCATTCCTCTACGGCAAACGATTACTTACAGACCTCTCCGACAGCAAGCTAATGGGCTCCTCAGATCTTGGCAGAGATTAGATGGTAGGACATTGCGAGAGATGGAGCAGGGGCTGAGGGGACATTTTTAAGGGAAATTACGCAAATGACCCTGCTCTACTTATCATTGAGACGCATGCCAGGAATGTAAATGCTCACCTTGAAATACTGAATAATCGCAAACTCACTTCAACTTTGCACAACGGTGTCTTTTAAAATGTTCAAAGCGAAAAAAGCTATAGGTTTCCCTACCATAATCTACCTTGGAATTGACCACCACGAAGAACATTCTGAGAAAAGACAGTATATTTTTAAAAACTAAGGGTTGAACTTCAATCACAGATTCGATTCTGTCTTCTCATTATCTTAAAATGCATCACATGACCACAGGTCCAGAGATCTCTTTATGGTCATTTGAACGTGACTCTAAAAAGAATAAAAAAGGTATGACAGCAATCTCAGTAGAGTAGCTTTACAAGATTAGATTACAGCATTCCTGGTTCATGTTATTCAGCTAAGATGAATGAAGTGTATGAACGGGTTACAAGAGTTATTACCACCAGTCTTCTCATGGCTGTTGGCCACCCGAAGATCGGGAACTGTATTAAGGGAGCGCCACACGCCCACTTTATTTATTGAATTCTGTGTTATTTTCTGTGGCTCGGTTAGATTACTGTAAAAGAAACAAAATTTCCCGTCTACCTGCTCATTAATAGTGAACTTTATGTTCTCCGAGCTTAAAATCCTCAAGGTTACAGTTGTTGAATGCAGAACACACACAGCGATGGAGATGACAGACATTGCCATAAAAGCAATTCTGTTGGATAAATAGATTTTTCAGTAAGATATACTTTTGCAATGCCACTTAATGCACAGTACGTTTTACAATTTCCTAATATGGAATTAAACTTAAAAAAAGAGCTGTTTAAAAGCTGATTTAAAATTGGTTAACGGATATATACACCTTGAACTCATACCTTGGTTTATCAGCATTTGTAAATTTTGGATAGGAGAAATGTCTAAAAAATGCATCAAGGCCACTTGTTGACACTTTATAAAAAAATCAACCTATGAATGTTGAAACTAACTAAATTTTAATTGCAAAATTTTTTATTATATAAATATATTAAGTATATTTAACTACGTGCAATATAATTTTCATGATGAGTACATCATGTAAACTCAATTATATAACACAACAGACTAAATAAATCACGCATTGTATTAGCGGAATAGCTTATGGCATTTAAAGCACATGCCAAGCCTCAAATGAAAATGCTTAATGTGGCATTTTTGTCTCAAAGTAATCATTCTTTTCATTAGAGTGAGCCAGTGGTTAAATGTTCACACCTGGCATATTTAATCTTACCTCGCCAGAAATCCATCTTTTTCACGCAACAAGTTTTTCAATCAAGTCTGCCGCTTATTTGTCTTTCCCCCACCATCAACAACCTCGAGGAGAGGAAGCCTTCTAACGTCTCTCGTCCGGACAACCCACTTTGCGGCTCACGCTTGGGATCCGAGATCGATGAATACGTGCTAGCCTCACCATCTGGCCCCAGTTTGTTTTCTTAGCAAATGAAGCTAATTAGTGGCTATGGTAACGACTTTCAGGTCTGTGGGGTGGTTTGTGTTTCCAGCTCCACCCTTGCGATTCCAGATTGACGGCTTTGGATGGTTGCTCTACCCTTGTGCCCTCCTACAGCGCTAATGAAATCACCTCCAGCGGCTGAGGTCTGTTGAGGCTGCTGTGCGAGACTGAGGCGAAGATGTTCGCTATATTGTGGTGATGTGGTTACAGGTCAACGACTTTCACCACGGAGCAACTTCTGTTGATAGAAAAAACAGTTGGGTACAGCGTTGTAGCTAACCAAAAAGTGGCTTACTCACCTGGGGGGTGAGGGCTAGAAATACATTTTGTTGTGACTTAATTTGAACTTTACGAAACTCCAATCACAGTGTTATTTAAAATCACCCAAGAGATGGCAGTTTCGCTTTCTAATATGCCACGCTTTGGTGTACAACCACGGCAGAACATATGTATGACTTTGTGTGAATGCATTACAAGTTCTCCCAATCTGTCACGTACATGGAGGTGAATAGAAGACTTGGCTAAAAGCTCCCAGACAAAGTGCTTGAACAGCTAAAAAGAAATGGTTTAAAATTGTCAGATTGACAAGTAAACAGATGGAATCGGAAGTCATGTGTTCTTAAACAAGTTAATTGTTGGCGATGGAGCCAATCTACTACTTTAAAAGCTGGAAGGCAGGCCGCCTCGGAGTCATGAACGCCATCGCTGGCGCGTTTCTGCCGCATTGATTGTTTACACAAAAACAGTCTTCCATCCCACCAATTGAGGAGGGTAAGGAAGACGAAGCTTGATTTCGACACAGCTGAAGTAATCAGGCCAATAACAGAGACAGCTCTCCATATGCTTGGCTCAAGAGAACCGTTTCGGAACAAATCGAGAGAGTGCGTCGTACGTGCATAATTCACTTTCTAGTCTAATCAAATTCACGTCTATGGAAAAACAACTCAGATTCTGCTGTTCTTGCTATGTTTAGTTTAATTCTGTAATGTACATAAGCGCTGTGTTGCCATGGCATTTACAGGGCATTATCATCTTTCATACTGGGGTTCTGATCAAAGCAGGGACAACAGCTGACAAATCCATTATACCGAATCACTCTTCAATTTACCAGCATCGAAAACAAGGTGCTCGTACGCCAAGCCCGCCTGTAATTTCTTCCATTTGAATCTCTCACAGGAAATCACAGTGCTTTTAAATTAGACAGTATATCAACTCTGCCGCCTTACGTGATTGAAATTGCAATCAGCTGATATCGGCATTGCATGATGTGCGGCTTTTGTCTGGCTGTGCACACGCGCTCATTAAAAAGCGTTCGCAAACTGTGCCTTGCCTACACCGCTTTTAATAAACACGCAGTTAATAGCAAAAAAATTAGGGTTTGATTCGATTCAGCGGGTTGAAGGAAACATACCAAAAATTCAGCCACACGCTGTTGTTGTGACTGCTTCAAACACTGCCGTGATGCACAATTAATTAACGCCGTTATCGCGATGGCTGAGACACGTTTCCTGCATCAAACAATCTCACCCTGCCGTGATAATTCCCACAAATTCATCAGGAACTAAATGCATCAGGTTTTATTCGCTAACCTGTGGTCTGTGTGCACTTTTCATAAAAAATAATCATGTTACAAATTTGCAGCTCTTATTGTGTTATATGCCCTTGTGCTGTAAAAGGCAGATAAGCAGCGTTTACCGAATGATGACACGTGACTAGGTTCCTCGGGCAAAAGGTTTACATCTGTCTAAGAAACAAAAGTTTGGGTTGACAAAACAGACAATGCATCTCCTTGCACCCTGAACTCAATTAAATTCTAATCTTATCAACAAAACACTGTGCATTTAATAACGTTGAAATTTAATGGCGGTCAAAGGATATTCACATTTTACTAATGAATTGCAGCGCTCCCACCATTCTATTGCTTAAGAATATGTTTTTTGGATCACAGAAATCACAAATAATCCTTTATATTTGGTTTTGGAGAAGATCATAAAGAATAAATCTTGGCATCACAGTACATTTGAACATATGAAAATTGAAGGCGAATAAAGAAGGAAAGAAAGCAAAAAACAGCCTTTAAATCTTCCCTGATGTAATGATGCTATTACATACAGTTTTCTCTCAACACAGTAATTTGGAGCATTTGTTTCAGTGTGCGTTCAGGTGATAATGTTTGCTCCCCTCACACAACACTCATTACTCTGTACTCCAGAAAACAACCCCATTTAGCCTCCATAGCCTCTTAATATCTCCTAAAATGTTCCTATCCGTGCTTATCTAGCTAATATTTCACCCGTGTCAGAGGTGTCCCAGACGTTGATGTTAGCATAATGCTTTTATTGAAAGCGGGTTATTTTGTCATATTTGAGTAAATTTGTTTGTGTATTACGTGCACTGTGGTAGACTATTATGCATATCTCAGTTGAAGCTTGATGTGTGCTCCAAAGCTTCATGTGTATTTACTTGAAGATTAAAAACTATATCTTTAAAAAGTGAACTGTACTTTATTATTTTAATCTCACCTCACCTTATTTACACATTTGTTCTACATTGATGTACAGTTTACTTTATAACTGATTTAGCATTATTAGAAATGTTTCAGTGGTAGTACACCCCAAAATGAAAATTCTGTCATAATTTATTGCATTTTGAAAAAATGCCTTTATAAAAAAACTGCTGGTCCCCATTTTTCTTTATCTGAAGTGAATGGAAACCAACTGTATTTGGTTATCAACATTCTTCTAAATATATTTATTTGTTTTTTTGCAGAAAAAAGAAAGTCATATAGGTTTAAAATTCGAAAAATTATTTTGTCTTGGGGTGAACTATCCTTTTTCAAAACTTTTTCCAAGATAGTTAATGTTTAAAAACTGAGATTGTTTGGAGTAAGTGGAATTTGGCGAAAATTTTAAAAATACTTTTACACAGAAATAGGGGTAGTTAGAATAGAAAAGGTACGACTAACTAACCGCCAAAAGATTTAAATATAAAGCTGATTGATGTATTTATAAAGCAGTTATTGGCAGATTTGCATTAACATGCACCTCCCAAACTTTCATCTACAACTTATTTTACAAAAATTCGAGTCAACAGCTTAGCAGAAATCAAAAGAAATAACAATGTTTGCAGATGCATTTTTAGACTGAACCAAACGCATGAGTTTGGGACGGGACATCGTGTATGTCTGAATCAGAGGGATCAACGTTTGGCGGTGGCCTCTGCTGGTAGATTAAAGTTATCTTGAAGTAGTAAAGATAATAACAAAATAATGATTATGGTTTTGTATTTTAATGTATTACTAATATCAAATTATTTTCTTGGTATTGCCTTTAAAAAAATTATTTACAACAGACCTTTACTAAAAATACAAAATTACACTAGGTAAGGATGGAGAGCCCTGGAAATGTTTCACTCCCTCCCCCAAAGAAACATCCCTTCCTCTGTTACCCAGATGCAGTGTTGACATTTCCAACGGCTGAACTTGGAAACTATAAGTCTACATAAAGATGCAGTCTGTTGTTTCCCTCAGTGCATCCATGACACACATCCTGTTATAACGGAAATGACTCACTTGGTTTTCCTGCCTCTGTTGTCTGTTTGGAGTTCAAGACCGTTAATACAGGGCTTGAGTTACATTTACTAAGGCCTCCTGTAAGCGTTGGGTTGCAGATAACTGTGTTGATTTGAATCATAATCACATTTCTCCTGTACGACTTAACCTATGTGGACCTTGTGCATTAAGACAAGTTTCAGTTTATCCTGGCGTCTTGTAGACATACTCTTCGGTGCTTCGAGAGAAACACACACACAACACAGACACATTTCAAATCATTTACTTCCATAAGGATACCTTTAGGCTGAATAGTGCAAGTTTATTTCTTTTACAAAGTTTTGTACTTTGGCTGCCAAGTCAATCTTGCACTGTCTGTGTGTGTTCGTGTGCATGAGTGCGAGTGTGTGCGTGTGTGCAAAAACAGTGGCTGGTTGTCAAAACGCAAATGTTCCTTAATTGTAAGTCCATTTGGATAAAGTCGTATGCTTTATGAATAAAAAACAGTGGATGGACTACTGTAGTGTGTTTTTATAACTTTGAAGACAATGATTTGCTTGTTGATATACAGTACTGTTTATTACAGATCCGTTGTTGTGACAACTACAACCACTATTTGGTCATAGCATGATTAATGAACCATATAACAGAGTAAATAACCCATGTCTGATAGCTTCTATCAGTCAAATGGTTAAGATTTAAAGAATTCTGCTCGGATATAAAGAAAAACAACCCTGAGAAATATCCATTGGAATAAAACGTGTGCAGTTGTCAGTATGTTGTGATAGTTTTGCTGAATCATACAGCCACCATCTTCTGGGCCTGTGAGCATCTCCTTTTATTCTTTCTCACCTACAGATAAATATATGTACTCAACTGACCCGAGGGAACTAACAACAAATAGTGTTAAACTGCCAACCATGCAGGTTGCTGAGAAGCCTTTGTCATCTGTTTGTTAGTTGTTTAATATTAGCAGTAAGGTGTGTAGATACAAAACAAAAGGAACACCAGTGGAAGGAAAATTCCCAAGACAACAGTCTATTTCTAACCTTGAAGAAATGACCTTTGGTTAGACATATTTTAGCGTACTTTTAGCACTTTTGATCTATTAATGACGTTTCTGGACCTATGTACAAAGAGAATGTATATATTATTCTGTATAATATTATACTGCAAACTAATGGGAATATTTTAAATATATTTTCTGGTTTATCTTTTTAAATAAATTTTACAGTTTATTGATTGCTATTTTTGAAATTATATAAATATGTATATATATTTATTATATATATAAAAGATATGATGGGATATATGATGTGGTATGTGTGTTGGGATGTGTGATGAGATATGATACTTTCATTTATGTTAATATCTTATATAATTTAAAATTCAAAACATATAAAGCAAAAACCTGTTTTAAAAAGCAAATTTTTATTGTTTAAGTAAGCTGTATAATAACGTTAAAGAACCACCTTTATAACATTTGTTCGTAAAAATGTTTGCAATATCTGCAAATAAATTTTTCCTTAATAGATTTAAACATTGTTAATTTATATCGAATAATGAATTTCGGAACTACCAAGTTGTATATTAAAAAATGAGCACTTGGTGTCAATATATAGAAATGTATTGATTAATATATTGCATATTATCCATTATATATATATATATATATATATATATATATATATATATATATATATATGTATATGCATTGGTGGAGGAATTTTACAACAGAGCAAAAGCTTTAAAGATTTAATACCGGTCTTGATATGTTTGTATTTACCTCCTGATAAATATGGGGTAGCTCCTAATAAATTTGGGAAATGCAAAGCTACACGTATGTTTATTTGATTAAATATGTTGTACAAAGCACTCTAGGAAAAACACAAATATATAGATATAAAAAAAATATAAAAACTACATTTACACGTTAGACTTTAGAATTGTCCATATTTCCCCTGTACATATAAGTTATTGCTTTTATGAATATTTTACTAATTCTAGAAATTTGGTTAGAACCACGATAGAGCCGTGCACATACAGTATAGAGGAGTCTTTGACTTCAGTCACACAGGCCCTCACCTATGTCTGTACAATAACAGGTTTCAGTATTCCTATAGCAGCAGTTGGTTTTCCAGCCTCCCTCCTGAGGTTATCCACCGGGGTTAATGAATTTTAACTGATAGCTGTTGTAATCCCCTGGGCCCTGAAGCACACACTCACACACATACTAATGCCCTGAGGCAATGCTACACCCTTTCACTGCCCATTTGTGAAGAAAGACTTTCAAACAGAGCCTCATGCCTACAGATGGTCAACAATGGGTGCAGAGGCCACCCAGTCCATCTCGTCTACAAATTTGCAAAGAAACAGATTTCCTTAATCAGCTTCCTCATTATCAAGCTGTTCATGGTCTTTATTCTCCCGCTGTTGGCCTATTCAGAGATCCTCCAGGCTCCGCGGAGAGGAAGGAAGAGGATTTTGAAAGAAAACACACATTTCTGTTTAGCCAGTAGAATTTGAAGGCTTGCGAACAAAGCTGCTATTGGCTCTGAGGTGTTGGTTTTTGAGAACGGTTATGTGCAGGGCTTGCTGTGTAAATACAAAAATATATTTGCACATATATATGACTACTACTTTCCTGGCTCAATAGACTGTGGATGTGGTGTTAAGGGAGGATAGTAGGACCAAAGTCAGTATTTCACAATAACGAAAAATATATATTTTTACTTAATAAAAAAAATGGCTTAGTGGCTTTGTAAGTAATCCAAAATAAACAGTTATATTAATTTAATCAAACCTTTTCAAAACATAAAATTGATTTTTTAGTGACAAATAATACAATAAATTAAATAATACTATTAATTTCTCTTAAATTTACAAACATGTTTTAAGTTTATGTTATGTACAATGTTAGTAAATAATTATTTATTTAACAAATACATATTTGCAAAATACACTAATCTTTTTTTGTAAATTCTAATAGTATTATTTGAGTTTATCCAATTTACTTCCATAACCACAAATTTTAAACAGTGTATTTACTTTTTTATTTTTTTTATTTAAATAGTTTCATGAAAAACACATAACACTATTTTCGTGTGTATAACCAGTAGTTATCTGTAATGAAATACAAAAAAATATTGTATGAGGAATTGGATGGACGTTCCTTGTACATTATGATGATCAATATACACAATTCTAATGCTATGCTATACAACATAGGTTTCACTACATATGTTCGGATTTCGCTCCCACTCAGACATTCACTCTTTAATTCCACATCAAAGTTTATCTGCCTCCCCTTCTTAGCCCCGACACTTAAAGTTTGGCAGTAGTTAAATCTCAATTTGGTTCTTGCTCTAAATCCAATATTTGATTTGAAAATGTCATACTGGCTCTCATTAATAAGTCAGAAAAGCCACCTGTATTTTGGTTCTATTTATTTCCGCCAAAGCTTCGATCCTTCCCGTCTTCACTCAGATCAGACCCACCCACTCGTTCTGTGTGAAATCATTTATCAAGATGGATTCGTGCAGAAGACTAATAACTAAAAATGTGATGGCGAAAATATGTCAGAAATATTCCTGCTTTCCCCACAACGAGATCAAGAAAACTTTGATCTTCCTTAAAGGGATGAGAAGCCCATCTCTTATCACCTGCCTTACTGTTGTCTACTTAACACTTAGCTTCAGATGAAGGGCGTGACAGTTTCAAATCCAGCGCAAAAAGAGGCTTTTAAATCAACAAACTTTAAAAACGTTCAGCCGCTAACCGTTCCCTGAGTGACACTTCGGCAATCCTGACATACCGCTGCTTTCAGTGAGTTTGATTGTTGGTCTGCTGTAAACACATATATTTCCTTTATAGGAATAGTTTGCCAAAAAAATGAAAGCAATGTTTACTACCCATTGCAGATCTGAACCAACATGCTGGTATTATTTATGCAGACCACAAAAGGAGAATCTTTGTGTAAACTCTTTAAAATTAAGGCGCTTATATGGTTCTTCACTGTAATGCCATTGAATAATCATTGATGGTTCCATAAACCAACATTCAGTCAAAGATTCTTTTAAGATATAATACCTTTTATTATCTGATGAATCATTTTATACACCAAGATTGTTCTTAAAGTTTCTCAGATGTTAAAGGTTCTTTAAAGAACCATTTAGAAAAAAACTTTTTTCTATGGTGTCGATCAACAAAGAACCAAAAATTATTAAATTCGAAAAAGTAGAGTAGAAGCAAATCTAGCCATTATGTCTGTGCCACAAATTGTATTTTAAGTGATAGTTCACCCAAATATGATAATCCTAGCATGAATTATTCACTCTCCAGTTGTTCCAAACCTGTAAACATTTCTTTGTTTGGTTCAACACAAAGTAAGATATTTTATAATATGCTTATGACCAAACAGTTCTTGGACTCCGTTGACTACAGTAAGCTAGAAGAACAAATAAAATGGTAGTCAAAATTACGCCAAACATTTTATTGTCATACAATAATTTTGTATTCAACAGAACGACAAAGATTATAAAATATGTTTTTCTACAATGGTAGTCAAAAGGGTCTAAGAACTGTTTGGTTCCAAATATCTTTCTTTGTATTTTTATGAACAAAGATATGTAGACACATTTGAAACAACTCAAACGTGACAAAATGATGGAAAGATGAATATTTCAGACTCCACTGTATTACAATATAAACAAACTCTTTTTAAGGCCAATGAAAACCATAGTTGTGGCTCATTTAACATAAATGTGATATACACATTAATCTCTTCAGTCAGCGATGTTTGTTCTATACATGTGACGCGTTGTACTTTAAATAGAAGTGATGTGCAGGGAACATTAGTTCATCCAACATCTTTTTACAGCTTACGTCTGCCCCCGCGCTCCAAGTGTGAAATAACACCCCATCTGTCTGTGAACCTGCCCCTCGGGGTCAAACCCAAAGAGCATTTGTGCAGGCTGTTATATTTCAAATGTTCAAAAAATGCCATCGCCGTGGCGACCAAACTGTTATGATTCAACTGTAAAAGGCCCGTGATTGGCCGACGGCCGGAGTCTCTACTATGTGTTTTTGTTTGAATAACCAGCTGGCACGTGCCGGTGTGAATGAATGTGAGGCCCTCATCACACACACACTTTGTGGGCAGGACCCATTAACATAACGATAGATTTAGGACCCTTGCTATTGAAACGTTGGGGGCGGGACGATGCAAGGAAATGCTGTCTGACTGATCTGCTGGTGTATTGTGTGCGTAAACAATGGCAGACACGAGCGGCCTTTTGTCCAAGTGAAAGCAAGGCATAAGGCACTCCACCAACGCCCACTAACCCTCCCAACACACCCACACTATAATCCTCAATAAGCATGACATACAAAGAATAGAGTTCATTTATTTGAAAGTAAACAAACATGCAGTGATTTCGTTTTGTTAGTTTTTGATGGTTTGCATATATGAAAACGACCCTGAGGTCAAATAACCGCAAAACAAACACAATGACAAAGGCCATGATATATGACCATCAATAATATGAGACTCCAGCATATTCTTTATTAAAGAAACTACTTGTGATTATCAATTTCAAAATACTGATAACTGGCATGTTTTTATAGTTTTAAAATTTATAATTACAAAAAAATCAATTGAATCAATGTTTAATAAAACGTGTAAGCTCAAGACGGTAGTCTTATACTCTGAAGTAATAGTAACATGAAAATCAAAATGAACTCACCTTCAAACCTGAATACTTTCTTTATTCCGCAGAACACAGAGGAAGATATTTTGGGAATTTTTGTTAACTGGAACCCTTTCACATTGGTTTTTTGTCCATACAACAGAAGAGAATTCAGGTGCCACTGCTGTTCAGTTTCTAAATTGTTTCCAACTATTTTCTTTTGTTTTCTGCGGAAGAACAAAAGTCATAAAGGTTAGAAATGACCAAAGGTTGAGTACAATGACAGAAGTATCGGTTTTGGGTGAACTACCACTTTAAACATAAAAGTGCAGAAAAAGTTCTTTACCGTGATGTCATAAAGAACCATAGATAACTATAACAGCCTGAAGAATCCTTTTCAATTACAAAGAACCGTTTGTGAAACAGAATGGTTCTGTGGATAAATTGTCCTTCTGTGGCAACCACTTCAATTTTATTAAGAGTGTACTTCACACTTTAGACATTTTAAACCTGAAAATGTGTTTTCAACAACTTACCAAGTGTCCAATGAATTTTAATACTGTTGAAATTATTTTGTCACTTGTTCAAATAGAATCCACAAACTGTATATTTCTACACTATTAACCCCAGGTATCACTTTATAATAACTTTCATTAAAATTAACAAGCATTATTACATTAAATATTTAACAGGTCATTAAAACCGCAGCAGCGCTCATATCCATCTTAGTGCTCCTCGCCTGAAGGAACAGGAATCTAGGGCCAAGCTCCCATCTGTAGCCTTTCATACTAGAAAAGTATAATGGCACGTCATGTACATTTCAAAGAAAGCGCATAACGTACGGTTGAAAATTGAAAGTTTGGTACTTGCCAAGAAATAAGAAAGTAGATTCTTAGATGTAAACTGCATGTAGGGTTTATCTTAGTGTTATATAGATGCAAATTATATTAATAAAGAATTCAGGAAACATAATGACTGTGCTTCACACGTCTTTTTTTTAAAATACATATATACAGTATGTATGTAAATACATAACCTAAGATGATCCTACAAAAAGGGAGAGAAAACAGAGAGAGAGAGTAAGAGAGGAAGAGCGAGAGAGCGAGAGAGAGATTTCATCACAATATCGCCCATATGTTAGACACTAACATTTACAGCCTGACATTGGAGCGAGCGAGTGGTTGGTGTGTGTGTAAGTGTGTTTGTGTGAATTATGACCGCAGTGAAGGCCACACAGGGTGAGCACAGCAGTCATAAAAATTGGTCATAACGCCATAGCGAGCTTTCCCAAAGGCGGGGAATAATCTATCTGGTGTACGTTTGTGTGTGTGTACGCCATGAGAGTTGATGATTTTCCTGCCGATATTACCTGGGTGTAAAATAGATGTCAGGCATAGGTGGTGAATGAACAACATGAAATCTAAATGTGTTTAGAACATGTAATCACATGATTCGGAACAGCATGTCCTGACCTTGTGTCTTATGGTGCCCTGGAGCACCACTAAACAAGTAACGTGTTCCTTTGAACTTATAAAATAGTGGATTTATTTGGCATTATCATCCATATTAATAAGACAATTATTGAAATCTACAATTTTTGCAATCTTAAAAAAAACCAGAGGAAGTTATGGCCTGGTGGTTTGAGTGTTGGACTAGTGATCTCAAGGTCGCTGGTTCAATACTCAGCATCAGCGGAGCTTGTAGGTAGAAGGAGTGAATAACCAGCATTCTCAACTACCTTCAATACCATGACTGAGGTGAGTCCCTTTAACAAAGCATCGTTCCCCCAACTGATCCAAGTATGTGTTCACAGTATTTATGGGTTCCATACATGTGTGTGTGCACTTGGATGGGTTAAATTTAAATATAAAAGAAAAGAGTGCTTTTTATTTAAAGACACCCTGTGGTGAAGAGCAAGTTTATAATGTTGTTTATATGTTAATGTGCAATTCAAACATGCTTTAGAAAAATATGGGACAACAAATGAGAAAATATGGGACATAACATTGGAAAAGAAATTTAAATGTATCATTTTTAAGCTCAGTATTCTTCCCTAAAGCTGAAAACAATACAAATATGCAAGACAGAGTTGAGATTTGTTCTGAACTGATTGCTTCACTTCTAAACTGTTTATTTGGCTATTTAAAAATAAAAAATATATCTGTGCTTATTTTAAAATTATAGATTTTTTATTTGTATATATAAATAAATTATATTAAATAAACAGTTCCACCAACTTAATTTATTTTTTTAATTTAAATAGGTCTTAATGTTTACATATAAAAAATTAAAGTAAAGGTAATTTCTCTCAAATGTACAAATATTTTTAAAGTTTACGTATTGAAAAAAGAATTTATTTAACAAATATATGTTTGCAATATACACCAATATTTGGGGTAAATTCTAAAAGAAATATTTAAGTTTATCAGGCTTACATTTTTTACTTACATATACACAAAATTGAAACCATATATTTACTTAATTTCAAAGTCTCAGAACATTATAATTTTTTTGTGTTTCTTAAAGCTGAGGTGTATATATTCAGGCTTTTTTCTTTTTATATTTTCAAAGAAAACTAACATGTTATTTGATGGTCAAAGATTCCTAGTAAAAAATTATCGACCACAGTTGGACTTTGAATTTCAATGCGCATCACTGGCTTGGATTCTATGAAGCAAGATATTATAAAAAGAAATAAGCCCATGGCTTGTGCCTTGTGACTGTAGCTTCAAATTTAAATTGCGCCTGACACCTGCCTTCAATATTACCCCAGTTTCAAATGAGCTTTATTGCGTTTTACTATCGACCAGATCTAATATCTGTTTCACAATACCTTAAATAGTTGAAACTGCACTGCCATTACAACATTTGTATTGATTTGTTTTTCGAGCGCGCATAAACCCCTACAATTTATACAAACACGGTAAAACACACACAAATACACGTGTATCGAAATGAAATGTCCTTGAACGGCATGCTTAAGGTCTATATGAGAAAGCGTCAGTTTTGCTTCGCCTGGCACCAAAAATATCCCTGCAATAATGATTGGGTAACATAAATCTTGTTTGGTGACACTTTGCACATCAGCCAATAAACGACCCCTGTGTAACAGAGCCAACAGTTGGGACCTTCCAGAGGAAAAGCTCTGATGGAATAACAGCACTCATGCATAACAGAGAGCAATCATTCACTCCATCTCTTTCTGACAGTCTTCAGTTATGGGCCCTGAGTAATCTCATTTCGTTTATCATCAAATATCAAATTTCTCTCTCTTATTGGCAAAGCCACACACTGACGGAATTACTGGCAGATATATGGCCCCAAAATATCACCGGCTCTTTATCCCAGTGTCTCCCGACGCCAAATGTCACCCTCTAACTTTGTTACGACTTTAAATATTACAGTGGCCTACGGTGCTTTGGAAACCCTCGGCAGCTGCAGGTGTTTGTTTTTTTATGAATTTAAGCCAGCAAGAGAGGTTTCAAATCACGGTGTCATTCGGTGACACTGAGCATCTGTGATTTTAACAGTGTGCGAGTACTCAAAGCGGCAAAGTTCAATGAAACAGATGAGGGAAACCAAAGCTTAGAACAGAGAGATGAAACATAGTGAAGTTGAAAAATCATAGAAGATGAACTCAAGTCCATGGATGTTATTTGCTTTCCCAGTTTTCGAAATCTGGTTTCATCTGTCTATGGCGGTGACTTCACTGTTTCTAACTTCTTTCTGTTTTGTATTAAAATGATACCAGCAATTGAATGCAGTTTTGCTTTTCTCAGATGCATCCTTAACTAAGCAATAAGATATTTGAGGCCCGGCTATATCTTGTCATTCAAATCACGGTGTCATTCAGTGAAACTGAGCATCTGTGATATTAACAGTGTGCAAGTCCTCAAAGAGGCAAAGTGAGCTTCATAAACACCACACAACTGCTAACCATTCAGAATTGAGGAATGGAACCATTCTAGCATCAGAGAATAAAGTAAATCTCTCCATAACGAGACTGGATTCCCATAGGTTACGTAAATGTGTTTTTTAAGAGACACTTTTTATTTTTATCCAGATCAAATTAATACATAAAATCAAAACGGAAACGTTTTTTTCTATTATGTAGATAATATTGTAAAACTGGCTCTGGGGTCTGTTGTTTATTAAAAAAAAACCTATTGATTTATTCACCCATTCATCTTTTAAAATATGTTTGACGTTCTTTCTTCTGCAGAACAAAAAGAAAGAAATTTTGAAAAAAATTGATAACCGAACAGCAGTTTCACCCATCAACATGTCCAGACACAAAATCAATGCAAGTGAATGGGTGCCAATTATGAACATTCTATAAAATATCTTCTTTGTGATCTGTAGAAGATAGTAAGCCATTCCGGATTAAATTGACAAGGGAATGCGTAAATGATGACAGATCTTTCATTTTGGATGAACTATCACTTTAATAGCTTTTTAATGCACATAGTCAGACAATAAACACTTTCATTTTAGTAAACCACCAGATGCCAGTTCTAAACTTGGTACAAAAATCCAATAAAATGTTATTTGTGAATAATTGCAATCGCAGACGTTGTTTAGAAACAAATATTATCCATGTGCTTGTATTTCAGATGTACGCACACCTCCCTGCAGATAAATGTCTATATAAATAAGCTCATTACATTCATGTTTAGGCTCCATTACCCATAACACACCACACATAATTACCTAAGAACCGTTTTTCTTATTTAGCTCAGAGAAATATGTCTATTAAAACAGTTTCATTACTATCATCTGCCCATCAATTTAATCTGCTTGAATAATTAGTAATGATCCAGGTACCTTTGATTTAGAGCGAAAGAAAAGTGGGGAAACATCACAATTGTGTTAATTTGAGCAGCTTGTGTTACAAGCTCAATGCTGTTCAGGGCTCCATTGTTGGTCCCAATAGCTGGATGCAGAACTGAGCAAAACTACACAAGGACCAACAAACTAGTTTATGTCGGTTTAAACAGTGTTTCCAGCACTTCTTCGCTATATGGATGTTTTTTGTTACAACTGCGCCTCTTGTATGATGTTACAGCACCCCTTTAGGTGCCATCACTAAGTAACATTCTTCGTCATCCAAACACACAAGGATGACTCACAAACTTGAGGGACAAATGTTCACAAATATTTGACTTGGTAAACAAACAGCTCAAAACATGAGGGCAGCACATCAGATCAGATTTCTGTTTTGAATAGGCTTATGTTACATGCAAACATTGTATTATGTCAAAGTACACAACTGCTTTTAAATGGATGGTGCAGGTCCTAAATCTACCAGCAGGGTCAACGCTTGACCTGTTTATAGTCCAGAATGTTTAGTTTGAAAAGTTTTCAATATAAAATGTAATTTCATTAAACATTTACCAGCATGGTAAACTCACGAGGACAACTGCATGAGAAAATAGAAACGTGAGTTTATGAAGCTCAACTCAAAGTGATCACACTAATCTGGTCTCATTAAAATAAATAGCCATGGAGATTATGGAGGAAAGGAAAATCAGTCCCTTGAGTTATTATACAAGAAGCCTGTTGTTAAGGAAGCACAAAAGATGTTAACGGATCCTTACAAAAAACTGCAGAATATAAAGAGTAGGTTGTTGCTGTTCTTCTTTTCAAGGGATATCTTATACAATATTATGCACAGGTTGCCTCATTTTTTTCTGCAAGTATATAATCGTTGTATAATTAAGTATTGTTAAGTGCTTTAAAAACAATAAGTTATCATGGATCTGCATGTTGCCTATCAATAAAGGTTTTGGAAGTGGTTTCCTTTATCAAAGATGTCAGAAATGGTTTGCAATTTTAAGGAGTTTCAAAGAGCAATGATATGGTATGAATTTTGTTAACATTATAGACATCTTATTCTAACTAGTACTACATCAAATAAGTAATCAAAAGCATTGTTGAGTTGCACAGCGGCGGAAAACATTATGGCGACCAATAGATATAATATTGTGAACTGTGCTTAATGCACTCTATCCGTTCCTTTTCACACATACCCCATAGCTTTTATCTGTTCTTACAAAGTACACTCTATGTGCTCTTGGCTCTTTCTGCATTTAAACAAAATGTGATTAGCCCAACTTGATTTTGTGCAAGTCTCTAAAAACCGGTGCTTGTCACGGATAATTTACTTTATGGGTATTTTCTTCATTAATCTTGGCCAATTTTATTAACGGGAGTGAGAAGCAAAATAATGAAAATATGATTTTCTAAATTGACAAAGAAACATGGGACACCTGCAGAGAGGATAATGTAAAGCCACTGGTGCGTTTACGGCTGTCATTAATTTCGTACACACAAACAGAACATGCACACACATTAAAGTTCTAATAAAATCTCTTTCAAATAACATTAAACAACAAACCTCGACATTTTCATACATTGTCCAATTCGACCCGCCCATGAAAGTTATGTTAATTTAATGACGAAAAAAGACAAAGGACCAAGAATGACAAGATATGCAAGGTCTTCACCAGGTCCCATGCGATGAACTCTGATAGCTGAGGGTAGCTTCACAAAATTAACGTAATTGTGATCTATGACCACACAACTGAAAAACCACAAGTCAATATCCTAGAAGGCCGGTGCAGGGATGAAGAAAATTATGGAGCCTACTTTTCCAAGGATTCAGGAAACATAAGGGGAAACTTAAACCTTGGCATTGGGCTGTAAAAGTGGGAGATGTAAGAACAGATCAGATTCATTCCAGCGTTAGAGAGAAATTCATTCTGCTCTCCTCTGCACAGATGACAAGAGAAAGAGTCCATTCACCTGCAGTGTTGGCCATTTCCAGTGCTTAGATTCAGGGAATTATAACATGTGATTTCCCAACTGTGTGTTCTAGTCGCTCTACCTAGAAAAAAGAACTCTGAGTAGTTCAGAGAAGGCAACACCTTCATCCAAGTGCTACTGTAAAATCTTCTCACCTAACACAGAGCTCAGAATAGAATTAATCTACAGTTTGTACATAAGAAGCAATTTAATGCAAAGGCGAACGGAAAACGCTCAGTAACTCTGCTGGAGACCCGAACAGCATTCTCCAGGAAATTGGAAAATGCATTTTAAGGCAGAGATTCTCAGCGTACAAAATTGCAGGCAATGGAGACTTAAAGTGTTTTACTCTTGCCTCCAGGCCTTGATTAGGAGGTTGAGAAGTAATATGTAGACCTGTTCTCTTTTCATGTACTTAATAGAGTCTCTTTGACGTGGGAGGGTTCTGTTTACTTAAGCCTTTGTTTCAGCTGGATTGCTACATTTCATAACTATAAACCATGTGTCACATTACCCGAGCGAGAGAGCGTCCACTGCTTTTAGCATATGGGGAATTGACTAAAAATGGATTTCTAATCATTGTAAATGTTCATGTTTGGCTGCATTGTTTAAGTCCATGTGAAATTAAAATGACAATTCTTATTTTTCATGAAACATTGAAGAGTTTTTTTTTAAGTGGTTTATTAATGAACTTTGATTAATTTATAAAATAAGCGTGCCCTAAGAATCTTCAATCAAAATCTGGACAAGCACTTCAGCCCTCTTGTCGCTACCCATCTCCGTGAGGGCTAGCTTAGGTTCTCTACTCCCCTTCAACAGACATCTATTGCCATAATTATACCAAATTTATACACTTTTATTTGCTAATTTTAGTATTTTTCACTGAAAAAACAATGTCATCTTAATTTTTATGTTATTTACTGAACCATAGAATAGGATGGTTAAAAAGCAATGCAAATGATATAGGTTAAGATTCTTAGGCCTGAAACATAATGTTAACATGTACATCCATACACGCAAAAGTTTTTAACTGGATTGTACAGCTGGTCGTAAGTCTCAACACAACTGCAATCCGAAAACGTTTAGTGAATTCGCCCCATGTGTGCATTTTAAGAACGTCTACAAGAGAGGAAAGTGCAAGTGTACGTCCAATACATTTCCCCTTAGACAGCACTGTAGAGGTGTATCTGCTGTGTGTCGAGGTTTTTCTCATGGGGTGCATCAGAGGGCAGTAATGTTAATTACCTCACCACACTGCAACCTCAGCAAAACACCCTCATTGCTTTTAATTGGCCCACAGCGTCCTCTATAATCTCTTCATTAGTCTCTGATATAGGGACGTTAGCTGTAACACTGGGCAGGTACACACCCAACGACGAGAATTAATAACCCTATGCCGAACATATAAACTTATGTATAAATTACACTTCAATCCCAAAAACCAGAGGTATAAAGCCCAACCAGTAAAATACAATGCACTTAAAAATGTAGACACTGAAAAAATGGTTGTCATTGAAATGACTTATATTACTAATTTTATAATGTACATCAATTCCGTACGATTCAATTTGTTTTAACGTAATTTATTTTATCAAAATATTAATGTTAAAACAAGTTCATATAATTACAGATTACCGAATATAACCGATGACCAAATTCCAACAAACAATTTTATAGGCTTGAAGAATAATCACCTGCAAGCAATCACAAGAAATACAAACCTAAAATAATGTGGATTTTTCTAATATTTTAATACATTAAATATCTTAGTAAAATACTGGCACTGTACTTTTTAAGTGTGACAGTATGGATTCCTACGTTGTGGAATTATACACAAACATCTTGGCTTAATGACCCCAGATTCGAATTACTATAAACAAACAAGACACCCATTCAACAGAAAAAGTGTAATTTTAGCAATTTCAGTATTTACTTCTCCACACAGACAAGCGTGATGCTTTAAATATGGAAAGTGGCATTCTGTCGGTGTTGTAGTGTTTGTTTGTCACAGTGAGCAGATCAAAATGATATTTCGCTTTTACATTGTGTTAGACAACACAATGAAAAGGAACCTAACAATAGACTGCGTCTTACAAAGAGCAATTCTGCCAACTATGAGAGGAATTCAATTTAATATGACAAACATTTGAAAGCAGAGATCCATCATCTTAGTCATTTCAATTTTTCTTTTCAAAAGTTGCATTCAAAGAAAGAGACGAAACGACCCTCTAAGTTTCAGCAATTCAGCAACGATACGTCCGGACCCGCAGTGGAACAAAGAATTTGCCTTCGCTGTAATAGCTGTTCACGTTTGACAAAGTAGCGTGTCAGACTTCCTAAGTGAAAAATACATCTTAAACAAAATATTTCATTGGGAATTGAGTTGTGGAAGAACCTTTACCTGCCTTAGTCATATGGGAATTATATTAATTTCTTTATAACTTCTGAAGTCTAGTATAAATTGTAACTCTGGCAATGAAAACAATAGATGATTTAAGTGAAAGTAGGTCATTTCCTTTACTATTTGTGGCTCACAGAACAAATGTGCCTTCAGATTATTGCAAATTGCTACATAGGGTTAGATGTGAATCATCCTCTTAAGAACAAACTTTCCCAGAGAAATGAAAAAAGAAACGGGAAAGATTTTGTTTTATAACACAGAACTTTGAAATGCAGAGATCTCATTATACAACCGTCAGGGGATTGCATTACTAAAATGTGACAAACATTTGGCCATTAGATGTACAGTAATTAATTCTGAACATGTAACGCAGGCCAATTTTAAATGCATTTTCTTTCTTGTGTGTCTTTTACCAGCATGCCCTATTTATTAGTTTTCCTGTTCATGTAATTCCCAAAGCCGAAACAAGCTACTAAATCGGTTCTTTTTGCTCATGAGAAGGGCACCCCGGGCTGGGTGGCATTGGGGGACTCTGTCTCCACCCTGTGGGCCTCATAATGTGGGTGTGAAACCTCGGAGGTCAGGCTGAATAATGGGCTCATCCGCCATAAAATGGGCCATGTCTGGAGTCTAGAAACTGCAAGGGGATTTGAGAGAATAACAACATCAACGTATTATGGTGATTGGGGCACTAATAACTCATATTTTGATGTTGTGTGTTGGACTCAGACATAAGGAGATATAAGTTATATGAAACTATAGATATTAAACAATATCATACTAGGAAATTTTTAAGTTAAATATAATGGTTCAGGGCTACAGTAGACAAAGTATTGCAGAGGCAGTTTCCACCAAAGTTTAAAAATGATTTCATCATACTTCTTTGTTCTGATGAACACAGAGAAAGATATTTGGAAGAATGCTTATAACTAAACAGTTTTTGGACCCCATTGACTACAATCAAATGAAAAGTTATTTATAATGTATTTTTGTTTTGCTGATCGCAAAATAAAATATTGAAAATGTAGGAAAGCAAAATGTTCGGGGATTCTGGTTACAAGCATTCATCAAAATTGTTTGTTCAACCAAACAAAAAAATTTATAAAAATTTGGAAGAAATGGAGAGAGGGCTATTCATAACAGAATTTTCATTTTGAGGTGAACAACTCCCTTCATGCATTTGCTTGGAGTTTTATTATTTTCATTCTTTTAATACATTTTGTATTTTCTTCATTATTTCTTCTTAACAAAAATGCATTGTGTGCATTCTTCCAGACTTGACAAATCGAAGACAAATCATCCACCTGGAGCTGTTTGTTTAGAAAAATAATCTATCCCACAGATTACAGGGAATTTTTGCATGTAAAAACGGCTGACGGACCCAGATTTATGAAATCACATCGATGTACCATCAATCGACCTGTCAAACGAAATTGCACGTCCTGCATCATTGCTACAAGCTTACCAAATATGTTTTAATATCTTTAATATGTTAATATGTTATGCAGAAGTAACTGACAGCATGGGTTTTGCTCCTGACGCAGGTGATTCTGGTATTCGTTTGGCCTCCGCAATTCATCTGACACACATCCCACGTCCTGCCGTCTCCTATCAAACCAGCCGTTTGACAGCCACAGCGATGAAAACGTATGACTGCAATATTTGTTCTATTCTGGAACAGCACTCATTGCTCACTTTCAAGGAAGTAAGATTTCAAGAGTTTGGGGACTATTTTGCCACAACAGAAAACAAAACTTTGACAGTAATATTTACATTGTTACAGCTATATCAATCAAACATGTACACAGTGTGACAGAGCACCAAGACACCCAAAACAAACATGAATGATTGGATATATAAGTGAAACTTTCTTATATATGTATTACTTTAACTAGGCATCGTATGGTCGTGTTAATATAAATGAATTACATTTCTTTTCCCTGGTCACAATGAATCACTGCTTTTGTCCTTGATTTGTTTAGCTTTTACTTGATTTTCCAAGTAATTCGGAAGAGGTTCAACAATCTCACAGCAAAGAATGTAACCACACTTTACAATGTTGCTAATTTTGACTAATCCTATAAATACATTCACAGCTTGGTTTCACACCAGTGACATTAGGTGTTATCTCAGGGGTGAAGCTGCAGTTTTGCATATTTATATTTATATAAATTGTACTGGAATTTTACATAAATGAATTTACACAAAAAAAATTTAAATTGAATTTTATGTAGGTAAAAAAATAAGTAAAGGTAGTTAACTGAAGTATTTCTTTTAGATTTCAACTAAATTATTAGGTGTATATTATACAAATATGTTTGTTAATTAATACTCATTTTTTAATTACAAAACATATGAATATATAGAAAATCTCTGTATATTTTGGAGGAATTAAATCTTGTTTTTTTTACTCAATTATTTTAATATTTTAACTGAAAAAATCTGTTTGATATTTTTAGTTAATGTAACTGTTTATTTTTATGATATTTACAAAGCCACATGAAATATATTTTACATTGTGCATTTGAACATTTTTGTATAAATTCCTGCAAATAAGCCGCCTCATGAAACAGTTACGAAATCCATTGAGATTAGGTTTTGAGTTCAAAATTGTTTCAAAATGTGTTTAAGGCTACAGATACACAAATGGCGGCTTTTGTTAGTATTATACCTGGAGCGTAGTAAAATCACAGAGCGGTGCCAATGAATGTAGGGAAAAAGACAGCTGGAAAGAAAGCTCCTGTGGACACAGAAATCATATAAATCTGTATGAAGCAATTAGTTCTGATTGTTAGAAAAGGCTATTTTGAAGCCCACATAATATAAAAGCGAATTGTTCTAAAATGATTTCACACAAACTATGAAAAATTTTTCATTTACAAATAGCTACAAATTCAAATGAGGTTCTGTTGTAATTATTATCTATCATGAAATTGTAATTGCATTTTTATGATTTATGATTATTTCAATAAGTCAAATACAACATTTGTTTATTAGTTTTAATGTTCATCGGCCTGTGTTCTCCCACTTTTTCAAAACGGCGAGTAACCGGCCGACAAGGAAATTATCACATAATATTATATTGTGTATTATTTCTAAACAATTGACAGTTCAAAAGTTTGAAGTAAGTTTATTTTTTAAAATTCTACCAGACAGAAATACCTGCACACTATGCAATTCATTTCTAAGTTGTCTCATAAACCTGTAATCCTACGGTGCTAAATCACACCTGCACTATTGAAATAGAGTGAATCTCCACTGGCATTATTGATTGATACAGCTTTATAAAGATAATCCATCAACTTCTGCAATCAGCTGTGGGCTAAACACAAAGGTGCGACTGCCCACATTATCACACAGCTAATCTCCTTCCACCCGTTCCCCGTCAAGCTGAGCAGGGATCTCCCACCACGCAGGGAGAGTTTCGACCGGGACACCCTCAGTGCAGGGCTTATTTTCACCAGGGGAGGGGAGAAATAGGGAATGAAAGGAAAGAAAGCAAAGGGAAAAGAGGATTAGAGAAGCACCGAGCTCAGGACATCTGGGTAGGCCTTTATTAGTCTCGCCATCATCCTGCAAAAAGAAGCCAGAAGGGTTGTCTCTCTAAGAGATGATGGAAGAGAAATTCCCAACATTCTTCAGTGCTGAAGGGAAGGATCTACATAAGCTCCCCAAGGAGCCTCAGCGGTATCCGGGGCCACACCAGGACTTCATGGCTCACTGTCCTAATATGGACCATCTGAAACACTGTCAGCTCCTTCAAACCAACTGTTTCAGTGTGCTCAAAAACCACTCAGCATGTAGACTTTACTGACAGATCAAGTGCTATTCCACAACACAAACTTTAAGCACATTTGATGGAAAATCCTTTTCCTTTTTAATGCATTGTACATCATTTGTCTACCAAATCATTCTTGTTGCAGTCCCTTCAGTTTATCACAGGCTCTATAACAATCCATCAAACAATTAGAAATAATTCTAAAACATTATTTCAACACTTCAAACTAGCGAGTTAAGAAATAGAAACATCTCAAATCCCATTTCATTACATGATTATGGCCGATCTCTCCTTGCCTAGATGAAAATACCCCCAAAATACGATTTAATCGTGTTATGTTAAACATTTTTATTTATTAAAAGCTCCTATGTATATATACTTCTGGTTTCTGGAATCCATTACACATTTAAATATATTAGAATTTAAATTTCTTAAAATTTTGAAACTTTGAAAAAAAGATACAGAATACTTATTAAAATGCATTGGATATACATATACGGAGGGACACATATATGGAGGGGCACTAATGTTAATTTTATATTACTTTTATTAAATATTATAATATAAATATTAAAGATAAATGCTTTATTTGATGGTATAATACTGCAGTGGTCAGTCCAATGTTTTATTTATTCAAAAGGAAGATGAGGGTTTCTTGAGTGAAGCCGTGGAGATTGTGAAAGTCTGTGCGTTCGACCTTGTCGTCTATTTTTGGGTGGCTGTTTTGTTTGATTAAATAAGCTCTGGTATGGCTGTAAGAGGCAATCACACAGAGATTTCTGAAGAGGCTTGAGAGGTCTAGTGAGCAGCGCGGAACCCCACAGAAACTTGAGTGCTGTTATATAGTGAGAGTTTTATTTCTCAACAGAATTTACTCAGAGCGGAACTGAAGCTATTGAGTTTTGGACCAGCGGATAAACAAACGTGGACACTCGTTTGGTGTGGAGGACCGGGGAGAATAGACAGGCGCATATGGACAGGTGAGTTATTTCAGCTAAGACTGACAGGAACAGGTGACAGGTGAATATGTGCAGGTGATATTGGACGAGTTTGCCAGATCACATAGGACAAGTGAGATTAAACAGCAGAGAGTGAATGAACATTGACAAGTTGACACTGGACAGGTGAGAATAATGGATAAGAATAAACAGGTGGGACTTAACAATTATGTTTGGACAGGCACGAATAAACAGGTGGGCTTGACCAGGTGAAAGCGGATAGTAAATATGGCAGGGGCTTGTACCCAGTATTCCTTTTGGTTAGCCACCTTCACGCTCAATTACCTGCTACATGCTTGGTGTACCTGAAGAATGGAAGACAGCTGGCCGAGACATAATTCAGACTGGACAGAAATGTATGCAGGCTTTTGTCTTGGCTTAGGTCGGCTTTTACAATCCCAACCTGTATCTGTGAAAAGACCTACAAATGAGTGACATTCTAGTATTTACTAAAGTATTAAAATGAAAGTTTAACCCAATATTGAAATTCTACCATTATTTACCGAAAGACTTAACATCTTTAAACTAAAGATATTGAGATAAATTTTGGTCACCATTGACCTGCACTGGTTTTGCATCAATACAAGTTAAAGGGGGAACATTGTTCAAACAGTTTTTATGAGGGTGAATTAAATATTTTGAACAATGTTAGTATCCAAAAATCATTGGTGGCCATTGACACAAGGCAACACAAAACCTGTTTGGAGGGAAGAAAAATAGATTTATTTTTAGTGGGTAAGGCAAGATTTTTTAGGTGGTGAGGTGTAGATGGAAAAGATGAGTTTTGGAGAGATTATTTCCCCTTTTGGGACAGCATCATATTGCTCATTAGTGGAACTAAAGGGATCTGGAGGGCTTATACCTAGGAATAAGCGAGTGAAGTTAGCAGGGTGCTGAACCAGGGGTGATCTTGTTGGTTATAAGGAGAGCTTTGAATTCAATGTAAACTGCTATGGGGAGCCGAGGTAACCGTATAAAGAGAGGTGTGATATGCCTTCTTTTCTGTTCCTAAACGCGGCAAGAGTGGTTTTCTAATGTTATGAGGTTTTTGAATAATGTTGGTAACCAAAAAACCTTATATTACAATCTGCCCCTTACAACATGTTTGGCAGACTCACTGTCTATCGTTAAAAAACACCTAAAAGCTCCTCTTTTCCATCTATACCCATCCCACTTAAACCTCTTTACTAACTTACTCTCTCTTTAAAATATATACATATATATGTATATATATTAACATTTTCTTCCCTCCTGACAGGCTTTGACTTGCCTTTGTACCGTGGTGCAGTTATCTATTGTTATCTCTTCTTTTTTACGCGTCGTTGTCATCTCAAATCTTTGTTAGTCACTTTGGAGAAAGGCGTCTTCCAAATGTAAATGTAATATATTACAAGACCATCAGCCATCATGATTTGAAATGTTTTGAGAAAATATATATAATGACAGAATTTTCATTTAGGGGTGAACTGTTTCTTTAAGATTTCCTTATACTGCTACGGCACTTTTACCCATAGCTCATATAAGTGCATTGTTTTAACTTACTACCCACAATCCAGTTGAATCAAACTACTGCAATTGTGTTATGCGTGGATTCAAGTCATTGTCATTCTAAGCACAAACATGCCTTCTATGTAAATAAGCATTATGGATTGTGTCTTATTGACCAAACCCTATTGTTTATTTGCCTTGCCCAATTAATGTTGCTCTGCAAATGAAAAATCAACAAAAAAGGATTTCTATTGATCATGGCTGTAGTTATTCATCAAATAATGATCAAATGATGGATGAACATGATAACAGTGCATATGTATTGGTACACATGTTGGAAAATGCATTTCAGTACATTCATGTAGTGTTGCTTTTCAGTAATGTATGCCTGTGGTGGTCTGTTAAATCCTCCACAGCTGGCAAAATGCAAATCACATTTTTTGCGAGCATGTTTGCTGTTATCTGTTTTGTACAATTTCTTTAGTGAATGAGAATTCCACACAATGAATCCCACAATTAAAGCAATTAGCAAATTCCCCTAAGCTTTTAGAAGGAAGCTCTTTTAATGCAAAGCCACTTCTGTATAAACATTCACAAGGTAGTTGTCCTACATTAAGATATCACGAATCTTCCCATCATTAAATGTTTTTTTTCAGACATGTGCGGGATGCAGTCTGACAGGGTCAAAGCCGTTTAACGCCTTCTCCCTTTGGCTTTGTTGTGCCGTTTTGTCACTTTTCTTTTTCTTCAGCTTCTTCATCTTTCTGTCCTTCCCACATTAAAAAGCGGAATGCATAAATAGAAGCACATTTCAAAGCCTCCTGTTCGCTCCTCTCTCTGGTCCTCCAGGGACGAGCACTGAGTAGAGCTCTGCAGGGGCTAGAGAACAAGAAGAGAGCAGAAGGAATGCATACCCGATGTAAATTATGGAGCTGATGATAAGCCAGCGTGGCAGGGTGTTAATTGACCAAACCCCGAGTTCATTTGAAATCTCTTAACTGGTGAAGTGTCACATCACAGTGATCCAATCAACTATGGACTCAGGCGAAATGATAATGGTGGAATATAAGAATAGCTTTTAAGATTATGTAGAAAGATAAGCATTGTGTGCATGTCCGCCAAAAGAAGCAGGGTGAGGGTGCACAGTGGTCTTGTCACGCTCTATAAAAAGAAATAAAAACCAAAATATGCCATTCACAACCATCACTTAACAAAAGTGTCCTCAAGAGCATCGTGTGTGAATACTAACACTTCGATCTCTTTCGGAGAGTGAGCTTAGCACTTCATAAGGGTCATACTGTTCTTGCCATTCAAACCATACATGACGGTTTAGTTCGAAATAAAGGTAACAACCCTGTAAAAACATTTATTTATTGTGTTGTATTTTACGTCTGGCAAGTGTTAATTTTAGACCCTGGGCATTACTAAAACAAAGCGTGCATTAAGTATCACCTAAACTCTTTAGTATAATGAGTGTTTAATAGCTAAGGAAATGTTGCCATATTTCACAAGCTTAATTGTTAGGTGGTAATGTCGAAAAATATACAGAGCCTTGCAATGTTATTCAACTATAGTGATTTAATAATTCTATCATTATTGACGATTTAGTTCCAAATCTGTATATATTTCTTTGTATTTGAATGAATGCTTGTGACCAAACTGTTCTGGAACCATGTGGTCACAACAGTGGAAAAAAAAGAGTTCAAACGTTTTTGTTCTGTTGAACACAAAATTAGATCTTTTGAAGAATGTAGGACTTAAAAAAGGTTTGGGGTCATTTTGAATGCCGGGTTTTAATTTTTCATGCAATGTCAATGGTATTAAGAACCGATGGGTAAAAGCATTTGTCCATATATCTTTTCCTGCTGTCCAAATGTCCAAATGTCAAAAATTATAGTGATCAAATGTGAGGGGTTCGTGTCAGAAGCATGCTCTTAAACAACATGCTCTAAAACACTGTATTACACATTAAACATACACTTAAGAAAAATATTTAAACTTAAAGTTCAATTTTAAATATACTTAAAGAAACGTCAAGGCCTTGATGTGTAAAAGTATACTTTACTTAGTGTGTATACTTATATCAATGTACTATAAGTTTACTTGTTACTGTACCCAAAGCACGTGGGCCTAAATTTTTCTACTTACTAGTTTATAAAAGTATACTGTCTTATTTAAGTTTAAAATAAGTATACAAATAGCACACTTCAATAAAGATCTTTTTCATAAGGGTAAGAACATTACAATCCACCATCCAAAAGCTCATCCGTGGTAAAACTATACTATTTTAGATGGTACTTGTGAAAGCATTGGAACCTGCTCAGCATCCCTGTGCTCTGTTGATGTACAATACTGTTCTCACCCTTGATGTGGGTAGTTCTTGTGCTTGTCTGTTTGCTGTCAGACAGGAAGAGTGAGAGAGGGGAAACAAATGTGTTTCATGGTTGTTACATCAGTGATGACTGACAACCGCGGTGGCAAACACAGACGCCAGACCCGAGCAGAGGTTCTCCATCCTCACCTGTCAAAAAGCATCTCTTCTATCAGAATTCTGATTCACCTCAACCAAGCATGCACAACTGCGGCTAGACCACCCTTACACAAGAGAATAATCAACCTACAACAAATGAGGTCATTCATGGGTGAAACTTTGGAAGTTTCAAGGTCTCTCTATGATTACATATTTTTGAAACACTGCTTATAGTTTATCATTAAATAGAAAAACAAAGTTTATTGGCGAGGGAAAGAGAAGTTGTGTTATTTAGGGTCACATTGTGTTGTGTGAGTGATAGAGATTCTACCTTCAGAATCCCCTGAAGTGATGCAGACTCCCACTTTATCTTCAAAGGTCACTGAAAAAAGATACAGTTTATTAAAAACAAGGTATGACCACACACACACATTGTAAGCACTATAATTAAATAATTAATAATTAAATTTCTTCAATGACGAAATAATGACCTTCTCACTATACATTTAATTTTTTTGTCAAAAGAAATTAAACACGGTTTTTTTGTGTTTACACTCTATGACAAACAGGATTTAATTGAATTAATATATAAGGTTGATTTTTTTACGTAAGAAAAAGTGGTAGTTTTAAAACATGCATTATATTTATACATAATAAGCATTTCCCATAAATAAACCAAAAATATGTTATACTTTTATAAAACAAAACTTCTACTTTGTTTTACGGCGTTGTTCATACTTTCTCGGTGCAGGCATTGCCTCTCTCAGCTTGGAACCAAGTTAAAACATATATTATTTAGTACTTTTACCATCTTTTTCAGAATCCTGAATGCTTGATTCCTCATGACATGGCCTCGTGAAGTCTTTATCAGCCTCAACATTTAGGTACTAGACAACGTGAAAAGTTAAAGCGAATAGCTCTAAAGAGGTGCAAGAAGTTATTTCTCGCTTTCTCTCTCTACCCTAAGCCACGAGCCAGTCCTCTGCGGCAAAGCTGATTTACAGATTAACAGAAAAGTACTCTTCTATTCCTCCTGAGAAGTCCCACTTGAGAAGACATTAAAGATGTTTAAGAGGGATTAAGCCTCCACTACCGGCCGCTTTAAAACCTTTTCTTTACATTTTTGGTGCAGATTATAGAGTAAACGGTAGAGAACTGATAGCACAAAGATGGTGGTAATGAAACCATGTCAGGGCAATTAGCTTCTGCCCATTGAAAAATGAAATTATTCAGCCAGTCTCTAGAACCTTTCATATTCTAATGTGGAACAAATTAACTAGGTTTCCGAATAATGGTGGAGAAATCCGAGAAGCATTCGCTCTCCATTTAATGTCAATTGTGTCTTGTAGAAAAATGGAGATATTAAAGATATCTCATTTGTGATATTTCTGTCTTCCAGGCAGAACATGTTAAAAGAAATCTGGATCCGGGTGAGAGTCCAGGCCAGTGAAGATGGATTTACAGTCCGAGTCTAATCCTCCATGTGAACAAGTGGACATGTGGTGCAGGCCAGCTGTGCTGGAGGAGCACGAGAGAGGAAAACGAGAGCACGCTGTGAGGATGATGATGAGGGATCTCTCGCGACTTACGCAGATGAAACCAGAAAAGCGGATCAAGGCGGGTCTGCCTCCCTCGATGAGATCACTTCCAACCCTGAAACGACACCATTTCCTTTGCCAGACGCAAGTTACATGTGTTTCCAAAAGCCTCACGTGGGACCTGTCTTGAATCTTTCTCTCTTGTACACACTCGAGCCACCCTGTGTCTCTCTCCGTATCCTCTCACCCTCCAATGTGGCGTAGGCATCCATCTCTTGTTCATAATGAGATAATTAACGCTGTTTGATTAATTGCAATATGGCGAGAGGGTTCTGCAAGGTCTTCCCAAAGACTTAATTCAAACGTGGGGCCTAGCAGGAGATCTAAACTATGTCACCTTCCTCCGAGCTGGGGAGAAAAGCTACGGGGTAATTAATGGACTTTTGGACATAGGGGGTTGGCGTCAGACTTATGATCAAATTTCACTGTGTGCTGTAGTATTTGGAAGGTCAAAGGATGGTTTAATTAGTTATTATGAGATCCATGGAGGGCTTACTAATACAACCATGAGGAAAAGGGTGGAAGTATTGATTTAGCAGGAGAGACCGAACGCATCTTGGACTCATGGTGCAGCATTTTAAAGATCAGTTTATTATCGAACAGGGTTTTAGTCAGATGCACTTGCATGGTCTTTAGATGTATTGGGACTGTCTTGAGTGCATTTGAGTTCATTTTGTTAATTTTGCTTGCATGTTATCTCGTTGGTAATAAACATAGGATAAAGCTGCATCTGTCACATCTCATTCATCCATCAATGGGGGTAAACTAACAGAGCCTGGAACGGTACATACAAATACCATCAGAACCCATATGTACGGTGATTTTCTGTCATGCAACGGGTTCAGCTAGTCAGTTCTGTTTCTTAACCAGTGTGTTGGTCCTGCAATACTGTAGTCATCCAATGACAGCCCTTCATTAAATCTTAACACAGACCTGCAGAGGCATGCTCAAACATTTAAAAAAACACAACTCCTGTGAGACGCCATCTTCACACAATTTTACTCTGTGAAATTACTCCATGAACTGTAAAATAGAAAAAAATTAAAAAGTTTGAGTGGCATTCTAATACTTAGGATGTATGCAGACCAAACCACTGAAGATAGACTTTTATATATACATATATATCAACAGAAATCTCTAATATGTTAAAACATGTCATCTCACTCTGATTCACAATGGAATTAAATCATCCACTGAGAGAAAATATATAGGTTTTAGCAAATTATGATTTCATTTATTGATTACTGTTTAATTAAAAACACAATGGACACAAAACTAACTTTTAATGATTGTCCGTTCTCTAAAGGCCACCTCGCAAGATGTAAAAACTGGTCCAGAAGTACTTTCTGTGTTACTTTTTTTTTTTTTTTTTTTTTTTGCATTCAAATGTTTTATTTGGTTAGGAATCTTCGGTTGCTGAAACGTTCATCTGGACAAGAAGTGTCTAAGCATTGTTCAACTCTTTTTTACAGTCTTCTTAAAGACGAAACAAGAATAGCTTGAAGGTATACACTTTTATAATATAAAGAGTTTTAATCTTGCAAAACCCCAAAAATCACACTGTCCATGCTCTCAAGAATGAGAAGAATGACCCTTATTCCTTATATATTCCTTATTTTTATTATATTGCTTTTGTCATTTCTAACTTTAACTAAAGATCATGTAGGTTTAAACTTTTATGTTGACTTAATGCATTAACTATAAAAGGTTAATTACATTTTATTTGGTTAATGTAATAACATAACATTCATATTTCAATTTAATATAAGATTCAATACAACACTGAATATAAAGCTTTAAGTTTTCCCCTTCAACATCTTTTTATTTTACATCTTTATAGGGATTTCTGGATTGCTAAAGCTGATGTTTTAGTGTCATTGTGATTGTTGGTTTAGATAGGTAGACAAGAACACTCACACACGCACGCACACACACACACACGCACGCACGCACGCACGCACGCAGACACACACGCGCGCACACACACAGCTTTGTGTTACTTACTGCCTCAACCTTATGATCTCTGCACTTTCGTAATGAAAGTAAGAGCTCACACTGAGCTAAGACATCAGCAAAACACTGGAGTACGTGAACCAAGCATTAGCCCCTGGTTCTGTCTGGCGTCTCTGAGTTCCACTGCTGCATGGGTCCATTATTCGCCTTTATTCGAGGCATGGCAGGAGAGCACAGAATTCTGGAATGGCATCGAACATCGTTGTCGTCTGACAAAAGAGCTTTATTTATCTCCCTCATCTAATTACAATCTCTCTCTGTTTCATACTGTGTGTTCTGCCCAAAACAGAACTCCTAACCATCTGTTATAAATTTTAGAAATGTTTTGTTCCGTATTATATTCAAGCCTTTACTATGGATAATGTGAACGTTCACATATTTTCTGCGCAAACATGCCATTCTTCATCAGCTCCTGGAGTCAATGATACATCTGGCACTGTTTTGAGTCTAACCAATGCCAGATTCACTTAATGTAAACACATATGAGATGAATATGGACTCTTCGGTTAGTCAGCGGTACAGCGTGCTAAATGACTACTCAGAGAACATAATGTAAAAGTATTGATAGAGACTCCATAAGACTCTTCTTGCGCATCTTTAGAGGAATGAACAGATGCAAGTTACAGAGAATTTTTTTCCGGGTTGTAAAATGGCTGTCTGTAGTCAACACAAAAGACTATGCAGTTTTTGAAGATTTGAAGATAAAAAAATTATATATTTTTAACATTTAATTCCATTAGGATGAACCATAATGTTCAATTACCAAAAATATGGACACTACGCTCTTACGTGCGAATATGACAAAATACCTATATCCAAGTACATCTAATTGAAAACCTTCTCAAAGTAGCAAACTGTGTAACCTATGGTTGTCGAATTTATCATTCGACAAGTACACATTGGCAAACTGTCCGTTTTCTCTCGTCCATGTACTGTATTGCAGCCAATGAAACACATCCCAAGTACACTCTAGTAATAACTCGACGTGAGACCTCATCGTCCCAGAAACACAGACACCTCCGCCCACATTTCTAAGTAAATACATGAAAGGCTTTTCGAGGGGCTGATGCGACTACATCCTTTCCTGCTGATGAAAACTTGATTTGCCAGCTCTTGGGGAGGGAGGCAGCCTCACTTTCAATGGCGGACAGCCGCCGTCGACTAACAAATCCAATTTCCACGGGAACATGATGCCAAGTGGAGCCTCCTGGGATACCGGTCACTGCGGACAACAACATCCCTCTACCCCTCTTCCATCTCTGGCATGCTCATCCGCATGCATGAACAATTAGACCCTGATTCCTTCATTATTAATCACAGTGCCCAGACAAAGCGCACGGAGCGATCGTAATTAAAATCTATTTGGGAGCATATGTGGCGGAGTCCCAGAAGACTCCGGGTGGCAAGAGGAAAAAATTAAGTGGTGTAAAAAAAGGAAAACAACACAGACGAACGTGAAACCTCTTCACCTACCAATATTATTCGGGATGAGTTCTATTGCCTGCGTAAGATGTGTTATTAATTGTGAGAGAAATTTGCAAAAATATTTCAGGGATGCGGATAAAGTAAATGCTCATTTGCTTTTTTATCTCCCTTTATTTACTTGGAAGGAGTCCAACGACAAAGAAAACCGGATCCAAGCGACCCAACGGATTGAATAACATCAATGATATCTTATTAAAACTTTGGCTGTAGTTCCAAAAGAAGAGAAAACATCCTCACAGGGTATTAACAGAAAAGCCTGTTATGCTCCAATTTTATGAAACACCACGGCTAGCGAGAAGATTACATCTGTTGATTTAGCCTGATTTCAAAACAGGGTCACGAAAAACGTCTGATGAACCACCTCCATCCAACCTCACACAGGAAGCAGGCCAAGGGTCAAAGGTCCTAGCAACAGATTGAGATCAAATCGAGGTCTGTGGAAGTATGTTCACAACTGCCCCGAAAACATAAATCCACATAAAAGAGATGAGAGGTTGATGTTTTACAGAAGAACGACAGATTGCCAGAGATGTAGTAAAGATTAGAATGTTTATTTCTGATGGCTTGTTTGAAACATCTCTGTTTATAATGACGTGGGTTTGTTGGTAGTGGGGGGCTTACCATTTTATCTGAAGGGTTTTTGTGTCGTAGCTCTTCATCTGATAGCCGGAGATAATCCCTTGTATCTCGGGACTTCATCTGGGTACAGGGTTTTAAAACAAAACAACAGAAAAAGACGTGAAATCAGATAAACCTCTTAACAAGATTTGAATATGCAATTACTGTTTGGATTTATGAAGACTGAAATAGATATTGTAAGATGTCTCGATGATGTTCTGCAAGTTGTGAAAGGATACATTTTAACATTTTACTTCAGTTCTGACAGTAGAGATTAGAGCATTCTATTCATATCTATAACTAGTGTGGGGTTCTTGGTTCAATATATATCACAAACACCCGCACATAAAGGTGTTTTAATAAAATCCTGCTTTTGTTTTATTTTGTATTAGCTCTGTGTAATGGTCTTCAAACTCACATTAAAATTGCTAATGAAATGTCTTCCACATGATTTACTTAATTGAGTTATTGGGAATTAATCTCTCTTGAAAATTGTTGAAATTTTAAAAAAATGAAAGAAATGTTTTAATTGTGTGGATACAATGTACATGATTAAATTGTGTAATTCCAAAGGAAACCTTTTTAGTGTACTAAATGACCTTACATTACTAATTTACTAATAAATGTTGTACATCTTTTCCTGTAAAAAGCAAAAGAAACTAAATTCTTTTCCACCTTCCACTAGTTATAAATAATATTTATTCTTAAATGTCATTATTTGTCGTATAATACGTATAATATAATACTTATAAAACGTTAAATAACAATATTATTTATTTACACGCAACATGTGTAAATATTTGTAAAAAATAAACTAAATAAGTAAAAGAATTATTGGTCCAAACCACCAAATTAAAACTTGTTGGATATACAAAGCAACATACTTAGCCATCACTTTATTTAATAATCAATAAAAGGTTACAGAGGAAGAGTATCGAACACACAGTGACTTGTAAATACATTAATACTCACGGCTGCCAAAACTGGACCAGTGTTCTCACCCATCATCCACAAGAGGAGTTGAGCACTACAGTACATTAACCAGGAGCACCAACACAGGAATTGTGTTACACTTGCATCAACGACTCAAACAAGTATCGATCTTTTCAATAAACAAACCTAGAAACAAAACACATTACGCGTGCAAAGTGATTCTACTGTAGAGTCGCTTAAAATTCAGTAGGAAGCTCTATGGACTGCAACAGAATTAACTCACCCCCAACCCGAATCTGAACTTTTTATGTTTGTCTCAAATGCTCTCATCGTGGAACTGTGAAAGAATCTGTGTTCCTCTGATTTTCTCTGCAGGTCAGCGCAATGCAAATGTACTCATTTCTGGAGGTTTGTTCCAACCCTATACACACTTAAATCAGCTCATCCGGTGTGCAAGCAAGTGTGTCAGAAAAGTGTTGGAATGGATTTGAATGTCACATGTCTAGCTCAATGTTCCAAAACCATGTCATATAGCAGAGCAAGGCTGCATCTGCACAATTTATGGCATGCACATTTTCAGTACATTTGCCATTAAATGGTTCATTATAGTCACCTATAGGTCCCATCCAACATTATTCAGGTTTCAGGCCAGTTTTTATGCCATCCCTAGACATTCGTCATCTTCCGGGATATAAGGTATTTACGATCATTCAAATATTGAATCTTTGATATTTGAGAACTTAATGGAAAGAGATGTGTTAAGTGCCATAACATTGTTATGCATTGTCAGCTAAATTTCATAGAGAAGTGCCAAAACACATAAAAAAGAGGTATAGGGCCTTGAATCACATTCCTCCCTCTCTCATTTCTCCTGTTCTCAACAGTCTGTTACTGTACTGTTTGTACTTGTTCCGTGGTATAAGGAAGTGACTCCTCTGGAGAGATGCTCTTGTTGGAAATAGCTCTTCTCTAAAACAGCAATGTTGTCAGTTAATACAGGCTTGATGTGACAGGGCCGTCATGGGAGAATGTTGACTGCGTCTCACTTTTTCCTTTCATTTTTCCTGCTAAAATCAGGCCGCATTAAGACGTTCACTTAATGAAATGCTAATTTCTATTTTCTATTTTTTATTTAACAAACAGCTGCAGGGACATCTTAAGAAATGAACTGGACATGGCTTACATGAAGCAGTTAAACACTGTTCTTACACTGAGGTGTTTAGAAGAATGCACGCTCCAGAGAGTGTTCTAATCCTAATGAAAGAATAAAAGCTATGAAAATGTTCACTGTTAAGATGTTTCATGTGGCTTAGTAAATAACAAGAATAAATAGTATAATGTTCACTAAACAAAACATCAAATAGATATTTTTCAGTGTAAAATGTTTCAATAATGGAGTAAAAATCCAATATTACTTACATTTCTTTAATATTCACAAATGGTTTTTAATATACACCAACTTCAATGTATTCTTAGAGAAATATTTAAATAAATTGGATTTACTTTGGATTTTTTGTCCTTACGAATACAAAAAAATTAAACAACTTATTTCTAAATGATCTTTTTAGTGTAAATGGATTGAGGTAAAAATATAGTAACATTATTGTTGTCTATGAGTGTAGACAACAGTAAAAGAAAAAACACATTATATACAATTCATCTGTTCATGAATGACAGATGTTGCTGACATGCCTTGAAAAATGTCAGCTTCTATTATTTTTAGACAGAGAAAAAAAATTTTTTTTTTGTCTGCCACAGGAAGATATTTTGATGAGTGTTGGTAACTGACACCCATTAGAATTGGTTTATGTCGAAAAATACAAGTGAAAGCGTGTCACAGCTATTCGATACCAAAATATCGTGCTTCAAAATACCTCGCTTAGTGTTTCGTCTGAGAAAATTTTAAATGATAAGAGGATGAGTAAACAATGCCACAATTTGAATTTTTGTATGAAATATAATTTAAAATCTGGAAATACTATCCTCTGATTTAAAATGCCATTGACCGAAGCAATTGCAAAATCAGGACAGCTAAAAACATACAGAATACATCAACATCATTTATCTAGTTCTCAAAAATGAGACAGAAAGACACAGACTTTTACTTTAATGTTTCATAAAAGCCACGACTGTTTAATCTGAGAAATAAATGAATGCTTCCTTAAATTTAATCATTTGGAAAATGAGCAATTATAACAAGAATGCCCGGCCCATCACTTTTATAATAAACAAAAACAACATCCATCTGCATGTGGTGGTTTTACAAACGCTTTCATATGGCTACAAATCAAGTCTCTCCATGTACCACAATTATCCTCATTCTTTATCTAAGAATCAATGTCTCTTTCTTTTATCAAGCAACAATTACTTTTACAATGAGACCAAGTTTACAATCCTCACACTCTTATCAGGATGATGTCTGAGACCGCCAGTACATCACCAGCAGGTGCATTAAGAGCATCGTCGGCTTGTGCGTTTGTGTACGGAGCTGCAGTTAAGTCACGCAGGCTTGTTCAAACTAATTAAAAAGTGTCTCATTGATTACGCTTAGCTGGATGCTGTGTTGTTGTTGAACAAGACAAATGAACAGTGTGTGTGTGTGTGTGTGTGTGTGTGTGTGTGTGTGTGTGTGTGTGTGTGTGTGTGTGTGTGTGTGTGTGTGTGTGTGTGATCATGTCATGACTAATTCATTGCTAGGCCACACTTCTCCCGTGTGGCATTGATCCGACAACACAAACATGCAATCCATTGATAAGCTGTAATTCAGTGCATGACGAAAAATATCATGCTTGCATGTGCATGCAATCTTTGGCAATTTTTATTTGAATTGTCTTTCTCATAAACATTGATGACGTTTTATTTGTTAAAAACAGTGTTGGAACAGCAGAATTGTTTACTTTTTTGAAATGCACAACATGTGTTATAGTTCATGTGTGTTATGATTTTATCTGGACTCTGATTTATTTTATTTTAATTTTTTTTTATTTTAATAGATAAAACAGTGCAAACGTGACTGAATGAAAGAGGAAAAAATTGGACTACACGAGCCAAATTGGAATAAGTGTTGCTCGGAAACAAGCAACAGCACACATGTCAAAGAATGTGCACCACTTGTTATTCATTTGCGCCAAATGAAAGGAAAGTTTGCCATAACTTGCAAAGTATTTGCCAAACTTTTGGCAAATGTACGGCTATACTGGCAAACAGTTACTGCAAATCTGTGGCAATCCTACACAATCCATCTCAGCTGTCAAACTATTTCCTGAAGTGAAATGTGATTATAGGGAGCCACGCAAAATATTGAGCGGGTCCTCAGTGTTCTTTCAAAATGTCTTTTATGCATCTTTACCCAAAACTTCCTTAAAGGAGAAGTATCACAAACAGTTTCTGTCACTCTTGTCTATCTTGAGAACCTGTAGTGAAAAATCACGGGAGAGCACAAATGATGCTTGTGCTCTTCCGTGCTCTCTGATTGGTTTGTGGGCGGGATTTTACAAGAGAATGGCCAATTAATAACTAGAAACTTTCTCACGGTGTAAAGTTACAGATGCTGGGGTATATTAAGCACAGAAATACTAAGTCATGCGTCTAACTCAGCATTTAACAAATTCTCTCTTAAACATTTTTGATTTCTTGTACAGTTATGACAAATAAAGTTTAATAAAAACGTAGTTAGTTTATAGACTTAAACATTCTTTAATCCCATCACAGGTCTATTAAAGGAGTAGATCACTGAAAAATATAACCCAAAAGACGATATTTTGAAGAATAGTGGTAACGGAACAATCACAGTACCTATTCACATTTACTGCAGCAGTAGAAAACCAAGTCAATGGTTGTCTGGCTACCAACATTCTTCAAAATATATTTTCTTATGTTCTGCAAAAGAACGTCACAAAGGTTTAAAATAATAAGAGCGTATTATGCCTGAATTTTCATTTTTAGATGAACTACCCCACTCAAAATGTAGATGCCACAGATGAAAATAAGAGGAATGTTGTAATAAATACAAATGATGAGTAAAAAGATGAGGGTGAGAAAGTGAAATATAGGAGATTTAGGAAAGAAACCCAGAAATCAAGAGGGATGGGGTGAAGGCTGGAACAAGGATTGACAATGTCTGACTCTCGGTAGAGAGCATCTGACAGGCGAGTAAATCTCGCTGTTGAATGGATCAGCTTGACATACCCAAGTCCTTGTACTTTTCAATCATAGAGGCCTCGGCACTGTCAGTGCCACCGAGACACATTCGCCACTCTGCCATGCCTATGGCAAAATACATGCTAACTTTATACCCATTCACACACCCCGAACAATTCCCCAACAGGGCTATAAAATTTGGCAAAGTGTGTAAATATACTGGCAGTCAAAAACATGGCAAAAAAACTATATCCTGACAGCAGTTAGACAGTTATATGCATACATGAAAATGCATGGGTGTATTTTTGCAGCGGCCATCTACCGGTTGCACATGATGCTCAGTTGTTGGTCTGAATTTAAATATACCGTATAAATATTTTCAGCAACGGGTCTGTAAAACACATCAAATTATTTCTGTTGATAATCACACACCTGCAAAACAATTATTAACATTGCATGAATTTGGCAAGTTTTCAAGCCATCTGGCTTGTCAGGTTTCGCTGCACATCAACAGAGAAAATTTGGGATGCTGTCTGAACTGAACAGAAAAAACTCACCTCCACAACACCACAATAAATCTGAGAATAATCTCAATCAATACTTTGTTGTTATTCTGGAATAGTTCTCCAGCCTCGGGCAACATTAGCAGAATTTAGAGGAGCGCTGCTGCTTAACCAGAACCGAATGTTGTTTCCTCTCCTTGTCTACACCTGGCTGTTTCTGTACCCGTTTGACTCTGTTAAAATCCATGAGATGTCCGAGGGGATACAATCTCTACCGGTGGCGGGAGGAAACTGCTCTATCAGCATAAAGAGGCCAGAGCTAGAAGTTCAGCTAACCCAGCCAGACCTCTCTCCCACTGGACACGTCCCCACTGGCTGGACCTTCTCCTGTCTGGAACTTTGGGATCCGACAACACAACCCTGCCAAAAAGCATTACATTTACTTCATTAGTTCTGCCAGGAGAGAAAGAATATGTGCTACAGAGCGATGCTTTAGGAAGAAATGGATGTTTATAATAGGATTTAAATGTAAGAAAGTATTTTTTCTTTCAGTATCACATTATCACATGCAATTTCATGTCAACCAAATAAGAGTGCGAGTTTAAAGTTTAACGTGTGGGTGACAAACAAAAATCTCACATGAACAAAATAGGTTTTGCATGTCTGAGCTGCATAATAAAACAACTAAACAGATGGTACACTTTCATATGTGTTTATAAGTTCTGTATGCTAGTTTCACTTCAAATGATCTCAGGCTGCTTCAAATGTCCCTAACAGTATTTTAGAAAACTGTATAGAATAAAAAAGTCCTAAAAAAATTCAAATGTAACTATTTAATAATAACATGGCCTAGTACATTAAAATAATAGTTTACCCAAAAATGACATTGTCAATTGAAACCCGAATAACTAAGATTTAAATAAAGTTGGTCATTATATAACAGTGGTATCCAATGAGTGCCTGTTACATTCTTCAAAATATCTTCATTTGGGCAGTTTTGGGTGGACTGTCACTTTAATGCATTAAGGTATGCAGTTATTAAATAGAGATTCTCTCTCTCTCTGTTTTCACCTTGTAACTCTGAATGTGATCAGAATGTCTTTCAAGGGTGTTGAGAAAGACAAATACAGCATTCGTTGTCTTTTTTTCTTTAAACAATGTGAAATTGTTCTTAAATCACCTTTCCAGACACTTTAAGACACTTCTTCCAGATAATTCAAATCTGCAAATGGCAATTACCACAGCAAGTTACTTTTAAGGAGCAAAATAACATTATCTGTCAGCGGATCAATGGCTCATCCCATGGGACATTGTGAGAGACATTGGATGCAAAGTAACAAGGTGACCCGACAGAACTCAAACAACACAAGTGTTTAAAAAGAATTACTAACCGAGTCTCAAGCAGGTGTGTAACCACGGTGAGCAGACATTGATAAATCAGTCCAGAGACATAAGCAAGCAATCCAGGGATCATCTGCAAAGACAATATATATGTCGCTTTCGATAATAGACAATAAAATGAACTCAACTTCGTACATTAAAATACATACATATTATATTATGCAGCTCTTGTGGCTAAAGGAAAACAATGTAGATTTAAATTTGCATCATTAGTGAATGTGTTAAAATGAAGAATTGACACAGTTATTCTATAATGACAGAATTTTGCTTTTGACCATTACATAATTTTTTTTTCATTAACAGCAGAAAAAACATTGTATATAAGCTAATTTTAGAGCAGCCATTAGAAAACACTTCTGTTTTCATCACATTACACTCTGACATTGCTTTTACATCAATTTATACTTTCCTCAACAATTGTAAGAGTTAAGTTGATGTTTTAATGGAGTTCTAGAATGTTTGCATACATGGTGAGTAAGGTTTTATATGTCACATTTGAATAAACATAAATAGCTATGAAGGGAAATAATATATATCACCTTCAGGGTTGTTATTGATTTATGAGTTATGTTTCTGGAGGTTATAGAATGCACAGCGAGTAAAGAACATCAGGTGTTAAGGTGTATGTATATTTATGCATATGTGCAAGAAATGCGATATAATCCACAACCTGTCAATCAATCTCAATCCTGCCATTCTAAATGGTTCCAAATGGAAGTTCCAAAAACAGAAAATAAAAAGATAAATAGATATAGTTCTATAAAAAAAAAACATTCACTGAGCGGTGCTTTATGGACAGCTAAAAGAAGATTATTTGAACCCTTAAAATCACATGCAGAGAAACTAAAATAAAGCCCTTACCCCGACCCACTGCCTAACACCTGGTAATAAAAAGATTGTTTCTATCAGCCCAAACAGTGATGTTAAACCCAGAATGAATTACTTATCTGATTCATCTTAAATTCTATATCACTGGATCTCACACCATTGCTGTTCCCAATAAAGTGATTGTTGCATCCTCACAAAAACACTGGAAACAATCCAGTGTGTAGTTGCCCCTTCGGAGCTGTTAAACACAAAGCCGTCTACTTCTGCTAAAATAGGGAAATCAAAACAGTAAATGGGGTTAATAGAGAGCAATTCAGAAAAGCAGACAATGTGAAAGTGCTTTGTGTATCGTTGGTTTCCGATAAGGTCCCATTCCTCCAACAGCACCGTGACTGATCCAAATAAATAATGACGCACCTTCTTCCTTTCACACGTTCTTTGCAGGACAGATGCTTGGTTAAACACGCTTTCATCCGATGCATCACCTAATCCACAACAGATTGTCAGAAATAGAAAGAAAAGGTGGAGAGAAAGAAAACAATCTGCGTGTTTTTCCCCAAATGACACGAGCAGGTTTTCTGTTTGATGATTTTGATTGCTATCACATTAAAAAGACTTGACTTCTTCCTAGTAAAAACGGCAGAAAATGGAGGAATTTGACGTGGTAATACGGTGTTGTTTCAGAGAAAAGCCATGCGTTCATTTTTATCTACCCTGCCGACTGTAATGCTCGATGAGCCGTATCAAACATATGGAGTGAGCAGCGTATTGCAGTCTCAGTAATATCTCCAAACGCAAAACTGTTTTAGAAAACTGCATGGATGAATTATTGACTTTACAAAGAATATCGGCCTTTCCATGCACTTCAGTATTCTTAGAATGTATGTAGTGCTGTGAATGATAACATAATACAAGCCAGATGAAAGCACTTATCCATTCACGATACTGTGTTTGTTAAAATATTAAGCATGTTTAATGGAATCCATGTCAGCACAGGGACAATATGAATGTTTCCTTTCTTAAAATGGCCTACATCAACATACAATAGCCACTGGTGGCTGTGAATCATTCATACTCTCAAATAAACCTAAAAGAGGGGTCCAATATTCAAATATCTATAAGCAGAACATGGGCAATTACTATTAATAGGGCCACAACACCACATAGCCTGTTCGGATCTTGTAGATTTATCAACGTCACTCTATATGATGACCTGAATAATGTTCTTGTGTCAGTTTATACTGGCCTTTGTTCTGTCTTATGTCTTTTTATTGTAGCTTTTATAGCGTTGGGCTAGCTACTTCCCTTTTACGATGCTCTTCCATAATGCAAAAGTACAACCCCTTTAAGAATAGATAGAATGTCATTTATTAATATTACAGAGAGCACGGTTTCCAGCTAAGGTCCCTGTCATGCGGATATTAATCCTGTCTTGAGTCATCAAGCTGCTCTGTGCCATAGATCAGCATACAAGCTTACATGAGCCAACGAAACGTTAACAAGTAAAACAAAGAAATTAATTAAGTAAAAGTTCCCAGTGGAAACTGGTTGAAAGTGAATGGGTGGAATTCTTAGTGGTATTTAACCTATCGATACTATATTGATATTTTCGTGCAGAGAATCAATATTTTCAAAGCCATATTTATTTAGCCTAAAATGAAGAGATATGATAATAGCATAATGATGAAGTACATCGTAAAGCAATTAACCCTGAAAACACATATACATGTGACAGACATCTCTGAGATGCATGAGGTCAGTTATAAGTCAGATAATACGTAGACCTCTGGAGTAGCTCTTTTTAAGAAGCTTAGCAGATGTTTTCACATCAGATATGGTCCAGAGCCCTACATATTCTAACATATTAAATGACTATAAATATGACAGTGTTATTTTAATTTAAAATAATATATTACTTATCGAATAAAAATCTACACATAGCCCAAAGCACATGTTAGTTAAGTAATGTTTTGACTTAACATCATTTTGATTAAGTCAAAACAAAGTATAGCATAACAAAAAAATTCTGTCTAATAGATAATATCTTATATAATTTTATTATAATTGTATAAGTTTTATAAGATGTTCAACCCTTTTTTATAAATGAAGATATACAATGGACTCCAGCTGATTCTTATTCATAAAACATACACACTGACACGTCTTTTTCAGGACCTTCAGACTCCACAGGTGGGTCAAGATGTCCGGTTGGAATATGTCAGAGGTACTGCTGTCAGAATCACCACCATCGTCATTATCAACAAGATGGAACGCACCTGCACCTGTCGGCTCAGCGGGGGCTGACACATCCGACAACCCCCCAAAGTCCTCAGAGGGCCAGTCGCAGGTAGCATCATGTTGCACAGCGGGACGGAGGCACTACTGAGCTGACGGAGCTGCATGTAGCCCATCTGCAGGACACCTCCTGATCAGAAATTGAGTCCAGTGAGATTCTGGAACTCGCTGCACATTAATCTTGTGCTGTGGCATCTCAAGACGCTCTATGCTGGATCAATTTCCTGAAACACAAAGGCCTAATGAGAAAGTGTTAGCATAGACTTAATCAAGAGACATGAAATATTGAAATTGTAATGAGAAGAATTGTTTGATAATTTATTTACTCAAGTTTCAGAAATCTGTTACTTCATCTGTGTAATCACCATTAAATTATTATTTCTTCTGAAGAATATTTTGGAAAGACATTAATTCTACACAAAACCCTTGGTCTAAGGCTTATCTTTTACTTCCACTCATGTCATTCCAAACATGTGAGATTTTATTTCTTCTGGACACAAGACCAATGTGACATTTCTCAAAATATTTTATACAAATTAATATCAGTTTTAAATGACATGAGGGTGGATAAATGATTAATTTTTTTTGTTTCCTTTTCGCCATTTGGTGTGTTCTGCAAATGAAGACTATAAAACAGGGAAAATGGGACATCCAATGCATTTAATGTGGAACAGTGGTCAAAATGTATTTCTGTACGTTTCTGTAAATATATGAGTCATATGTACTTAATCTGTATTGTGTTGAAATGACTTCAAAATGACTTCATATTATTGAAATATTATGCTCTCCACAATTCTGAAATTCTGCATGTTCTCACTTTGCATGTGTTTGACAGTGACAGAAGGATTATACAGTAGAGAAATACGAATGGTTAAATGTAATGGGGGTGAGTGCCATGGATATTCCAACACATGATAAATCCACTTTGTGTTAGTGGTCCACAGAGAGCTTTAATAATTGATGGAAATGGTAAAAATGTTGACAGTCAGCACAGCCAAAACATGATTTAACTCTCCTCTAGAATGCTAACCAGCTCTCAATTTCTCACAGAGCAGACTGGTCTCCCATCATCATGAAGTTAAATGAAGCCCCCCATGACTCTCTAATTATTGCCCCTCCAGACCCAACAAAAATGTGCCTATGCACAAAGTAAGACCAGAAAATGTAACACATTTACAGTTGGCATCCTAATATTATGGAAAACAAGCCACTAATATTCTCTTTCCCCAGACTAAACTCTTGGAGACATCTGTTGAGCATAGTGAACCATGACCCTGGTTTCAGAAGCAGTTAGCCTCACCGCTCTGCAGAGGTCAGGGAGCAAACACAAGGGTGACAACAATCTGAACGTGTTTGGGCTGGCACTGTACCAGCTGGCCACAGGACGTGACAGCGGGCACACTGACCGCTGCACACTGACCGCTGTAGACTCTCTTCCTGATCTTTTGTGTTCAACTCCCAGACTGACTTGAACATAAAACACAATTCACTTTGGGCCAACTGGATATGGCATTCATTGGCAAACAATTATAACCTTATCATGTACCTGTTGCAGAAGCAATTTCACACTTAATTTATGTCAAGCTGTTAATTTCTCCTGAGCTGCTTTGTGCGATGTCTACTATAATTGTCTATTGTAAGAAAGAAAGAGACGCAAATTAAATTACATAAAGAGGCGTAGGGGATTTGACTGAAACCCTTCGTCTACTAGAGTGTATGTCAGCTTTCTTATTCGTAAATGAGAAATTGAATCTGCACTGGACTATTAACATTTGAACTTCATCTGGCTATTACGTCACCGTTACTATTTATTTCGATTTAAGATTTAGAAGCATAAAATTTTACATTAAAGGTTTCGTTACCATTTAAAAGTAATTAATTTAGTTTTTATGTATATATATATATGCTGTCTATGATTTTATATATATTTTATTACGAATATTATATTTTTATTATGTTGCATTTGCAAACAACTTCAATAGAAAGAATGAGCAAATCGTAAAGAGTGCACTGTTATTTCTATTGTAAAATTTTGGCAACAATCCTTTAGTTAACTCCAGAGCAGCCGTCTGCAACTACCATTATCTTTATATACCATCTGCATGAGTCAGAATCTGGTTCAATCAAATGAGCATTTGCAAAGGATAAGGCATCAAAAATGAGAAGCTTGAAATGGGAAAATGGCCACTAAATGAACAGATATTACAGCGACTGAAGTCAAGAACAGAAATCAAGTATTGGCAGCATCACAGCGGAAAAGATATTTGAGCCTTGAAAGAACAACATGTCACATTAAAGGTCTCTCACTTAGCAAAACCACCCACAAGGACTGATTGCTAAAGAGCAATTTCATATAAGCCAGGGCCGTATGGAAATCTTGAACTTGTGATGACAATTTAAGCAATAGAACAGAATAGAAGTGCTTTTAAGAGGACTGTAATGCTTGTGGTCTGAATGTGTCACGCGGGTTGTAACCTGCCCACAATAAAACCACACTGGTCCAATACCTGGATCATTCAGTTAAACTAGTACAATATTAAAAGACTTGCTATACAATTAAAAGAAATGATGCAAAAATGTATTTAAAGTTTCCAAAACGACAGATTACAATGTGCTAATGTTCTAGATATAAGACACACTTGTGTTCTGGGGTATTCATAAAACTCCAGCTGAAATCGATGATACCCTACATATTAACAATCCTCTTCACAGTAAGAATTCTAAACGATTGCCAAATGAACAATACATACAGAGTTTCTGGAAGCTCAATATTCCTTCAGCGCACAGACATGGCAGCTGCAAAGCTCCAGGAATCTAATTTGTATTTAATAAAAGCAAATCTGACATTTTAATGCATTACAGCTGTAGCAGACACAGTTTAAAGACAGTGAAACAAATGGCAAAACTCAACAGCATCTATAGCTTCTCTTTGGCCCCATCATAGTAGAGGTTTATTTAAAATAAGCGGTACTTCTGCAGGAATGTAAAAGTGGCTTTCAATGGGGAAAATATTCATTACATGTAAATGTAAAATGTTAATGTCAATTATAGTGTCGTTAAAAGAAGGGTTTTATTTACTTTACATTTATTCATTTGGCAGACATTTTAATCAAAAACACAATATCAATTTAAACCATGCTTTAAACTATTGCACTAACTACCAGCGTGATTACCCACGCAGTTCCCTACCTTATTTCACTTTGCTTCTAAAAACTCAAAAAGCACAAATACGCAGACAAAAGATCAGCTTGAGACCCAGACTTCATTGTTCAAGCCAAGATAAACAAACTTTAACATATGTGTGCATATATTTTGCTTTGTTATTAAAAGAACATTGTACTTGTGAGTCCAGATACACAATATTGTACTTTGGACACGTATTGAAGAAGACGCATAAATTAGCTTCACCCCTATCTGGTTTGACTCAACGCACACACACAAACCAGACAATTATAGGTTTCATTTGAGAGCAGAATATTCATGAGAGTTGATGTCAGCACATGTCCTTGGGCCAGACGTCTGTTCTCTCGGTGGCCTAGACGGCCAGACATTCTCTCCGGTTGTGACAGTTTAATATAAGAGCAGTGAGCCCACGTCCACAGAACCAGCGCTAATATGACAGCTATACTAACCACCTTCCGTTTTCCATAATCACAACCTCTCTGAACACACACACACTCGCACTATCTGTAACTTTCTCTTAGACTTTCTTTCTCACACACCTACACACATTCATGCATATACATTAAGCCGAGGACGACAACAGTTTGTTCCAGTCCTTTAATTCGAATGGACAAGATTTGCCCCAAGAGTACAAATATTTTTAATATCGCACTGCCACCCTCAGGTTTATTTATTTGGGGGGGGGGTTCTCATTTCAATACAACACTGTCGCTTGTGTGAAAATATCTAAATAATCTACATACAGCTAGACCTTCCCAGCGTTGGGCCATTTTTAGTATTTTTCCCCTAAGCTGCGTTATCTGAAGAGGTGGGTTGAGGGGGAAACAAACGGTAGATAACCACTAGCATTTATTCAGGATCAACTTCAGAGAGTGAAGGTTATCAGCAGATCCCGGAGGACAGGGAACATTCGATGCTTTTGCCAGCGTTGATGAAGCATCGCTTTGAATCGAAAAACTCCCGATAGCCATTTCAACGCAACAGACAGATCCGTAACAGCAAAGACGGCAGCCCTTTGTAGGGAAAGGTCCGGATCAATCGATTTTCATGCTGTTGCAGATGAGGTCTGGAACAGAAATGGACGCCATTGATTTAGACTCACTGCTCTGACACTAGGAGGGAGTTGTGGTTTGAATTATTCCAGGCGTATTGAGATACACAGACACCCAACACACTCATGCACAATATGCTACACACTGCTCTGCACAGGTCAGTTCTTATAGATTAGATTGTCAATAACATTCCAAAAATAAATGTAATTATATATATATGAGCCAGTGTAGTTTATGGAAGGTTAAATGACAGCAGGAATGGATTGAATGCTTCTAGGCTGGGACCAAAGACAGCTCTCAGAGAAAAAGGCAGAAAACCCTACTGTACATAAAATCTGTTCTAGGATCAGGGCATTTTTTCACACATACAGACTTTTCCATCACTACAGGCTAGACAAAGGATGACAACTCATCTATGTAAGGGTAGCGATAGGCAATAGGCAGCAATAGGATTCAATGGATATTTCATGCAAAATTTAAAAGCCTGGCATCAGTTCACCGGACACATTTACACTCAAAAAACATTTTCCTGTGATTTTTCGTAATACAATTTTAAATAGAAAAAGAGTACATTGAAAGCTTTGAAATTAGTTAATGCAAGTGAAAATATTTCTGTTAAACTTTATCAAAGATATTTGGTGTATATTACAAAAAATATTTGTTAAAATATTATGTTTTTATTAATGTTTTTTTTAAGATTACGTTAATAGAACTGTTTGTTTTACGAAGCCAACTTCTTTATTTTCATGGTGTATAACATTTTCATTTGTGGAGCACAAAAGAAGATATTTTGAAAAAAAATTCCAACATTGTTTGGTTAAGATCTTCTTTTGTGTTCTGCTTAAGCATAACATAGAGGTTTGAAATAACTGAAGGAATAAATGATGAAATAATTTGTATTTTTGTGTGAACCATCCCTTGAGTCCCAAAATGCATATTTTATTATACCTAGATTTTAAAATATCAGTGAATTTTTCTATGTTTCTACTCTATACACACGCACACGCGCACGCGCACGCGCGCACACACACACACGCACACACACACACGCACACACACACACACACACACAGAGAGATGAACAAACAGCGAGTGTTTCTTCCTTAGCAGAATATAGTAGGACTTTGAAGTGATCTGCTTCACATCAGTGAAACACAAAGCCTGTGTGAATTATTAACATGGATCTGTGGATGCTGTGGTCCAGGCGTCCTATCATACAGCTCTGCTGTCAGCCTGTCCCTTTCTCTCCCCATCACTCTGTTTTTTTATTCCTCTTTACTGTATCTTTTCTCTCTCTCCCTATAAAGTCAGTATATAGAAATACATTTAGCAACAATTTAACTGTAGATTACGTAGCTGAACGAGCCAGGTATTGGGTTTAATTGGCAGATTGCACATACATACATACATACATTTGTACTAATTGACAATCTATGCATGATCTGATAAAATCTGTACACATCTGTTTTAGGTTATAGTTTAGCCAGAAATTTCAATTCTGTCATCATTTATTTAGCCTCTTGCAATTTCAAACCTGCTTAAATTCTTCAGCAAAACACAAAAGAAGGCATTTCAAAGAAAGTTGGGAATCAGAAAACGATGGTATTCAGTGACTTGCATTGGTGTATATAAAAAAGAGAATGGTATCATTGTTTAGATCCCAACATTCTTCAAAATATCTTAATTTGTCTTTTGAATGACAAAAGGATGAGCATATTAAGACAGAATTTTCATTTTTGGTTGAACTATGCCCTTATTGCAGGCTCTAGGCAATTCTGCAGATATGAGTAGAATATGTGACCCAGCCTGTGAGAACCAGGCATGTTGGACAATCTAATTATGAAAAAAGAGCATTAAATATTGATTTGATCAATTATTTTCAATTTGATTTCAAACCTTGACATGTTCTTAATCAGTCAGTATTAAAGATGTCAATTAATGATTCCATAGAATGATCCTTACATGATATAATGTAGAATAATTTTATGTTAAAAGAGTAATAAAAAGATGACTTTAACTGTTTTTCACAATTAAACTAGTGAAAGTATTTTTTAAAAACATATACAAGGGATCACATGGTACATAAATCTGCAGAATATTGTATGTACCAATGCCACGCAGGGCTGATAATAACACATTATGACCTACATAAGATGTTCTTTGATCAGCTGAGACGTCTTGATGACCGGCACTGTTCCACAAATTCTGTAAGATTCGCATGAATTAATTATGAGAATTAGGTTTAAACCATTCATACATCTCTTTTTCTTTCCCTTTAAATTGCCAGAATAGCTTGACTGGTCCGTAGCAGCCCGGTTCTTTAGTTCTTTCCAGTAATGCCTTTGAAGACACATGCATTCATTAACAACAGCAGGAAGGGCCATTCGGGTGGGCTACTTTTCTTGCTAGTTATCGAAAGGAAACTTAAGAAAGGAACTGTTCTGGACTTCAAATGGAAGACCGTCTTACATTCTCGCCGTTTTTGTCTCCGAAGCAAAAGCAAGCAGCGCTGTAAGACACAAAAAGATGGTGACAGGCACTTCCCTGTACCTTCAGTTCCCCGAGCTCTCGTTAAAATGGCCCTCTGCAAAGCCACAGGAATTACAGCAGTGGAACTGTACAGACTCTGACATGGACCTTTACCAAGCATGGCCAAACAATGGAGAGAGAGAGGGGAATAAATGAAATGATGGCCAAAAAAAGAACAGAGATAAAATAAGAAAACATGTTAGATACAGAAAGGTGACATAATGAGGAGAGGCGAGGTGGAGAGGTTAACAAAGGGGAAAAGTAAGCTGGAAATGCGACAGAAGGCGGTAAGGACGCAAAACATAAACGGCACAGTGGAGAAGAGCAGATTGTATCACATAATAAGATCAAATTCATTAGACCTTTTATTTTATCCTAGAAACAATCCCAGAGTGTGCCTGACAATTAACTCACTCATTATACTCTATTAATTAAAAAGAGATATCTAATAGGGACATCTCATTATGTTTTTTACCAAAACCTTGTTTGCAAGCCACGGTTCATGCCAATTCAAAGACAAAGGACAAAAAGTGAGAAACGACGCAGGGGATTGCAAGTTTAAGGTTCCACATGAGTGCACAGATTTATCAAAGGTACAACAGCATGGTTACGCCCACACCACGTCCCACCTTAATGAGTTTGCCAACTTTTTCATCGAGAGATACGCATCGCTCTTGACCCTAGCTAACAGATGCTCAACAATCACATACACATGGGATTTTATTTAACTTTTATTCTCTTTTTTGCTCGCACTGAGAAATGTGATCTTGTCGTTCAGGTGTGGCGTGTGGGTTTGCCTTTCACACATGATTGATGGCTGAATTTGAAGCGCTTATGCCCACCTGAGGACATTGGCTGCTCATAACATGATTCCCCTGAAGCGTAAAGCTCCGTCATTCAGACGCTTTGCAATTCATGCAGCATCTCCCGATGCTTAGGACAAGTCAGGCAAATATTAGTTTGTAATTATGTGCGGGAGGCAGTAAGAGACAGACGTCAGAATTTAAATCGCACGGACACACACTTTGTGTGTGACTTTCAGCTTACTTCAAACTTCGAATTGGCATAATAGGCATTATGTTTTCTTATTAGTGTAGCGTCCACATGAATCAAAAATTTGCTAGGAACTTGCAATCAAAGTAATGTTGCATGTAATGTGTGTTTACTCGAAAACTGGGAATTAATTACTAAAATTAAATCTTATTAAATTAAATCAATTTTTATAAGTATTCACCAAAAATATTGGGTGTGCATTACAATTTTTTATTGGTCAAATTAATAATTTTTTCACCAGATGAACTTTAAAATCTAGAAAAATTAACTGTTGAGTTTTAATCAGTAATTGATTTTCCACTGCAAAAATACTAGTGTTTATTTTTGTCTTATTTACAAAGCCACATTAAATACTTTTTGCCGTGTACATAGCACACTTCTGCATAATAGGAAGAGACACAGACAAGCATCACTGGACTAGTATATTGTCATTCATCGCGTAGGCCAGCACAAAAAAAAATCACTAATCAAAAAAATGTCAAGTTCAGCCAATGACAGTAAAGTGTGTGTTATGCAAAACGCATGAATAATTGAAAGTTGTATGCATGAAAGCTCAGAGCATCTATTCTGCTGTGAATGCTGAATGAAGCTATATATCAGCTGAGTGTCATATATTAGAAAGTTCTGACAAGCAAACGAAAAACAAAATAAAAATCAATTTACTTGTTGTGACGGAATTCTTTTCGAATGTGTTCAGAACATAAATGGGGAGTCGCCGTCTAGTTTAATTTATGGTGGAGCAGTTTTATGGATGTTATTGAGGTTTGCTCTGTGATTACATTACAAATAATTGTTAATAATGGTAGTACAACATGTATGTTTATTGAAAGTTAGTGATAGTAGATGGGGAAATGTGTTTTTATAGAAAAATAATGCTTTTAATATTAACATATAACCTATGATGCATGTGACTGATTCATTGGTCTATGGTATATTTGACCCTATACACACAATGTTGTTTTTATTGATAAAGATCAAACTTCAACAATATCAACTCACTTGACACACTTGACACAAGAAATTTGTTTTACAAAAACCACAAACTTACAGTCTTGAAAGCTTTAGACTGCCTTTAAACTTCCATGAAGGCATTGCTGTAAATACAATGTATGTTTTTTAGGCTTAACTTGTGGCCCCAGAGACATTATATTTTGGAACTGAGATAAATGTGTCTTTAAACCAGTATTGTAAACTGAAGGAATGAACTGAAGTCAAGTGCCACATGAGTGTAAAGTCAATCTGTTGTCTAAACTCAGATTTATACGCTGTCATCTCAGCAGGTGTGCTCATGACAAAAAATTGTAGTGGTCGGCTGTGACCAAATTACATTTATACATTCTGAATGTAATGGTGATAAAGTTTATGTCACCCAGCCATAAAATGTCAAAAATGTGTGTGTTTATCAGCATGTCTGTCTGCAATTTAAATGGAACTGTAACTTTTGTTATTAGGGGTTGTTGGAAAATTATTCAGTGAAATGTGTTTCAGTCAAACTTTTTTAGTCGTCATTTAGTTAATTCTTTTAGAGATTAACATAAATGCACACAAGCGTGTTTAAATCAAGTAAATGATTATAATATAAAGGCCCGAAACTTGAAAACAGATGAAAATGATTTCTTAAAGTACTAGTCAACCGAAAATGCTGTCATAATTTGCTCATCCTCTATATTTCAAGCTTGTAAGACTCCTTATTCTGCATTACACAAAATAAGATATTTCGAAGAATAATGCAAAAACTGTTACCACTGCCACTGTTTTCTTCCAAATATCTTATTTCATTCTTTGTAGAAGAAAGTCATACAGATTTGAAATGTCAAGAGGGTGAGTAAAAGATGACAGAATTTCCATTTTTGCGTCCTTAAACTTTCATTGGGAGATTTGATATACATCTTTAGAGTATCATTCACAAGTTGCTATACTTTCTAATGTTAAGCTAAAGCATGTGCATCAACTACAAAACTTTTATGCGATTAATCAGAACAGCAAAGAAATGGTATATTTTTAGACGTCCTTATGAAACAACATCTTTAAAAGCCATCATAATAAACAGATCATAGGTTTATATGCATATACAATATGCATCATCTCCACAGCCACAGCCACAAAACCGGAAACTGACATCAGGCTTTGAAAACAAAAAAAAGAAAGTCTTTGACCAATATTCTTGTCTTTGAGTGTTTATATACATAAGGATGCACTTTCAAATTCAGTAGCACGGCTTTTCATTTGATCCTTCTTTGCATTAGTATTTCACATTTGCTTGATTTTTGCCCTCCATCACCACATGCTGATTCCCTTTGAAGCCGACAACAAAGCGATGCGTTCAATGCAGCAGTGGAAGAGGATCTTAAAGAGCCTATCATTAAGCAGAGCTTGATAATTGACGCATAAACCACTGTCATGACGTGGCAGTATGCGACATTTCACCATTAGACGGGTCCTGCGTTCACATCAGGGCAGAAGAGCTCATGAGGTTCTGCTTTGATGGATAAAGTCTCAATGGCAGGCTTTAGCATACCCCCTTCTCTTTAAGGGACCTGTCAACCGTAAAGGCTTGTGCTTTCATTGTCATTCAAGGCAGATGTGCGTTGATCTCCCATGTTGCCATGACAGGCAATTTACCCAGAATCCACTATGTTGTTAAATCGAAGCATTTCATTGTGCTGGCCATACTGTTTGTTCTACACGATGTAATGAATCTGTAATAATGATCACCTCTTGAGATACAGTAAATGGTGTATCATTTGTGAAACTGTATCGCCTCTGCAACATATGTAATTTGCAGCGTGTTGAAGAATGTTATGGATTTTGCCGCTGCGTGTTAACAGCGTGGCTTCGAGTGGCGTGCCGAATGAACGGCAGCGTTGTGCACACCAGCAGGAGGAAGCCACATGTTTATAAATGCATGCTGTGATCTTTGGATGATGGGTATTCACCAGTGCACTTTGTATCCCATCTCTCTTTGTCTCACTGCAGTGCACATTTAGAGAATTATAGCTTTGTGAATCTTCTTCAAATACATCTTCATTTTTGGTCTACGCTTTGTTTTCATTTTTAAAGAATAGCTCAACCCATTCAAAACCCATATACAAACTTTACTGCTAAGCAAAACATTTAACTTTTACTAGAAATGAAGACAAAAATGGAAAATTCATTTTTTGCAGTGTTCTTATTTAGTCAATTTTAAGATTATTCAAAACATGCACACATAACCAGACATTCGTCAAAATATCATCTTTTATGTTTCACAGAAAAAGTAAACGTGAGGGTAAATAAATGACAACGGACTTTACATTTTGATGGAAACTATCCCTGTAAGGTGATAATGTCATTGAAAATCTAATCCCTTTCTATCTACTGCTGAACATAGAAGATATTCTAAGCTATAGTGGGAGCCAAAAACGAGCATCCACTGTTACATCCATTGTATGCACAAAACCACTTAGACATTTCTCAAACATCTTCCTTTGTAATCTTCCTTTGATAATGAATGTTAGCAGAATTTTTATTTTAGAGTAAACTACCCCTTTAAGGGGATGATGTCATTGAGACTTAAGCCATTTTCTTCTTCTGCTAAACACAAAAGAAACTATTTTGAAGAATGTCCACCAATAACATCTTTTCTTTTCCACAGTAGAAAGTGGTATTTATGAGGGTGATTAAATGACAGTTTTTTTTCATTTTGCAGTGAACTATCCCTGTAAGATGATAAAGATGATATTGCATGCACAATAATCTAATTTCAAAATTAGTTTGATAAAGAAAGAAAACTAACTGAACAATAGTTTTCTAAGGAGGTATTAAAGCAAACAGAAAAGAAAATAGGACAATTCCTTTCGCTTTCTCTCTAAACCTGTTGTCCCATTTCTCTCTCTTTCGTGTTTTCCTCACATCAGTCTCTTTTGCTTATGGGATACATCTGTGCATATGTGTGTCTAATAATAGTGCAAATGTTGCACAGAGACATATGTAATCTCACTGTCAGAGAAAATGACACTTCAAGAGGAAAACAGAGAGAGACTGAAAGAGAAGCATCAGCAGTCACCGTGGTAACAAGTAACACAGGGCTCATTCCCTCTTGCTCTATCCATCTTCAGCACGTACACCATGGGCTCATTCGTTCTGCGTGTGCGTGCGCGCGAGAGAGAACTCTCTAATGGCGATGATGATGTGTGTATGATTCACACACTCAGGTGTTTTTGAGATTGGAGACAGGGCTCTCAGTAGCCACCAGATTAAAGCATCCACTATCACACAGCACACATTTAAGAGACGAGCACAGAGCACACAGGCCTTTCACACACACAATATCACACTTCAAAGTTGCACAACAAGAAAACTTCAACCTGATGGTTGCTTTCAAGGACACGTGAGCATTGTTCTTGAAGACAGTGTTTTGTGATACAGATGAAAGTGTAAATATATAAATACCAAATTTTTGCGTCCTAATTTTTAATCCTTTGATGCATTTGTGGGATGAATCAAAGATACCCAGAGAAAGCTTTGCATTAATACACATTCATCTTAATGGGGATATAATATTTTTGATCATCTCGCTTCCTAAATGTCTCTCATCAGAATGTACACTGATGTTTTAAAAGCCACTAATGGAAAAAGATGCTTTTGGGAAGCACGCACTGTAAAAACATTTAATGGGGCTTTATAAATATTACAAAATAAACAGTTATATAACTTAATAAAGTATTTAAAAAAACATTAAATGGATTTTTCAGTGGATATTGAAAACAGATAATAATGTATGTATACATATTAAAACAAATGATTAAACGTTTATTTCTACAAACATAATATTTAATTAGGTTTTGTAATGATAAAAATATTTATTTAACAAATTTATATTTGTAATGCACATCAATTTTCTTGGTGAATTCTAATAGAAATATTTGACTTCATCAGATAGAAAGATATAGACCCTCAAGATCTCTGCGCTCCGCAAATGAGCTGAGACTTGTGGTACCAGCTCAAAAGGGTAAGAAATCTCTTCTCGAACGTTCTCTGCTTCAGTTCCTCAATGGTGGAACGATCTGCCTCTGGCTTCACGCTTGTCAGACTCGGTCTCTATCTTTAAAAAACTCCTTAAAACTCATCTTTTCCGGCTACACCTAACTTACCAACTCACTTCTTTTCTAACCTACTCACTCTATCAAAAAAACAAAAAAACTTCTCTCTCTGTGTAACTTGGTAGCATTGTTGTAGCACTTGTTCACCTATTGTTGTATCGGCTATTTACTGCTTCATTGTCTCCTTGACTATTGTAAGTCGCTTTGGATAAAAGCGTCTGCTAAATGACAAAATGTAATGTAATGTAATACATCTGTTAACCTACATATACACAAATAAAAATACTATATTTACTTAATTTCAAAGCTTTTAAATGAACAATTTTTGTGTAAATCGTTTTACGCAAAAACACATTCAAATCGTTTAAATGGTAGAGCCAGCATCCACCAGCAGGCCAACCACCTCAGTGATGACATCGATTAAGACCCAGATTTATGTGAGCGTGTCTCAGATACGTCTCGTGTTCAGTGATAAGTACACTAGCCAGGAAGTCAGCACTTACAGGATCACTTCTATTGTAAAATTCGTTTTTCCCAAAATGAACCTACATACCTACCAGGCACCATCTGCTTATTGTGTTGTATATTCTGTCAAGTGTCCATTTGGCATATTTTATAATGGCACTTTACATTTTAACAGCTACAATAAAGACGCATAATAAACAAAACAGCTGATAACAGTGGCATATCGATCAAAGCAGGTCATTCCGTGATAAATGCTGAACCTTACTGTCGTGTTACGGATAATTGAGTCATCAGTGTCCCAATGTTAACTGCATCAAGGTGCTTGCTAGAGTCCAAATTTGCCTCCAACTACATGATTTATTCGTTCTTATGGAACAGAAACAGAACGAAAGCTAAAAAACTATGCGATTTCAAAGAAACTCAAAGAAATAAACTACAAATAGATACTTCTCTGTTTTCAATAAGTTTACCAACAAATACAAATTGACTTTATATAGGGTCGTAGGGGGTTAAACAAGACACTTCTGAGTTGAAATTTGGCCTAGTTGTTTTGTCCATGAATACAAATGTTATTTAGCAAGAAAAACACTTTGCCCCTCACAGAGGCTTTCTTTCCTCTTTCTCTTCTCGTGTGCCACTCCACCACTGTGACAAGTGAGTGATACGGTTATCTGAACAAACTCCAGCAGTGCCGTGTCAGAACAGACTCGGCACGCAACACACGAAAACAAAAAAAAGAGGTTGATGAAGAACGCACGAGGGAGAGGAGGGGTTCAGGGTTTTGACATTAAACCTTTAGAAGTTTAGAGGAAAAGACTGAGGCAATTATTCTTATCATATATGGTGGCGTGTCTGAGAAACGAGTTGAAATTATGTAAATAAAATGTAGATTAAAAATAACAATCAGACATGATAACTGCGTGAATTATTGCCCGGCAAGCTAATGGGTTGTGTTCGCAAACCCTGTATGTTCTCTGGACGTATTTATCTACAGAGATGTTGGTTTAATTGCTCTAGCCGCTAGCAAGAGTTAGCAGGCACATAAATAAACGCGCAGTGAAACTAATGGAAACGTCATATTAGCTGAATAATTACTTCATAAACAAAACAGCCCCGTTCCAGTGATACGATCATTGAACCACCGCTGGCCTAAATTTCTCTCAACTGTTGTATTAACTCCTGTCTAATATATACACTCTTTATGGGATTTAAACTGATAGATCTTTGCCTCGCCGCTATAACTGGTGATTCGAGGAGCTCTGAGCAGAAGAAAATCCAGAAGACAGATCCTTACATCAATAGGTCAAGGAACACAGTTGTAAAAATATACCATTATGGCACATCAGATCTGATTCTACCAGATTAACTTGACAGATAAGGATGGCGCTAATATTTCCTCCCGTCGAGAAGAATACTCTGTTTGTAACTTAAGATTTTAAAAGCCTGTGAAGTCAACACACACACACACACACACCGAGATGAATGCACACGCATCGGGCACTCGGGAAAGGCTAATCCACATCAACTTGGCAAATGAGGCCTATCCATATGACTTCAGCATCGGTTGATTTAATGAAGATGAGCATGTGAGTTTGGCTTACGGTGACTGAGTGGATCTTTCATGTAACTGATGGCCATTGCAACCCTCAGGCCGATAAAACACACACTCTTTTGTGATCTGGATTTGAACAGAGGAAGAGCGAGAGAGGAAGCAAACCATAAAAGCCCAATCAGACTGTGAAGTGGACATGCTTCAGCCCAGATCTCTCATTTTTTTAATGACTTAGCCTTTGCCTACTCTTGGGAGATTCTTCCATTTTTGACCAGCGCAGTTCCATGTGCGTGCAGATGAGACTCGGTTTGGAAATATTGAGGGTGATTCACTGCACAATGTGACATTCTAAAACGGGCATTTTGTGGTCGCTGTGGTGGACACAGAGTGGGCAGTTTTGTGCTGAACCCCTCAAAAGACAAGTAAAAAAGATCGAGTGAAAAGTGGTGAACAGCAGATAAATTGTAAGGGAGGCATCTGACACAGAGCATAACCTAAATGTCCAGATGAGAGGCAACCTAAACAAAGTTAGACAATTACGGGGTTTATGCTCATTTAAGAGTCAGATTGTAGATTTCAGAATATACTAAAGTTCTGGACAACCTAGGAAACATTTTGTGTCTTTTATCTATTCCATCAGCTGACCTGCAGACACATGTATGCGGAACAGAGTCCTTAACTGTGAACACTACTGCTAAATGTTCTTGGTTGAAAAAAAAACCTCGCCAATAGAAGCCCTTTGAGAGAGTGATATGAGGGACGACACAGCGCTTTCCGATTTGCCCATGACTCACTCTCTGAAAGAGCGGAGAGACTGTAATTGAGAATGTCAGATCATCAGTCCCAGAGAAATATGATTCAGAGAGAGAGAGTTTTATTAAAGAGTTTTGTTTTGTCTTACTTTAACTTTCTGTTGCCCTTTTGCTTTTTTATATAAACACAGGAGGGACTCAAAGAAGGAGAGATGAGAATAACAACACAAAGAGAAGAAAGAGGGGAGAGATGGAGGAGATAAAACATGTTGTGCTAAAAAATCAATTGAGAGAGTTGAGAAACATAAAATCCAGCAAGAATGATTGATTTATTAATATCTTTTTTCAACTCTGGTAGGCCAAGACACCTTAGCGTCTACAATCTTCTAAATATCTTACTTAACATTCAACCAAACTAAGAAATGTATACAGGATTGCAACAAAACTTTCATTTTTGGATGGACAATCCGTTTAAATAATTTAGTAAAAAAAAATGCTTACCAGGCCAAATTTATGTTAAGTGTTGTCGAATGTCGTCCTCAGGCATCACTCTCTCCCGAAAGCGTACACCATCACCAGACACGTCTCTCTCTCCATCCATGTGTTCCTATGAAGTACCACACACATCACATTAACATCACTTTATTTAGGGCCAGCACATTCCATTAAGAAATACATTTGTTTTCAGACTGCAAAGGCCAGTAAAATCTGCACAATGCTCAAATTAAGATTCCCAATGTATTACTGAGAAACAAACGGCAATAATAACACTTCATAGCGGGGCGTTCCAGGTGAAGACAAGTCAAATAGAAAGAACCAGCCTGTCGCTGTGAAAAAGCTGTTAAATCCAAATATGTCAAGCTGGATAAAGTCTAATTTAGTTCACTCTTGGCCTCTGTTCTTCCCTTTTCCCCGAATAATATTGCATTGAGAAAGTAGGTACATGCAATTTGACCTCCCATCTCAAGCGCTGCCCCGAACCATTGCGCCATCTTTCAGTCTCACCACCTCGAAGAAAACTTTCCTCGAACTGAGAGCTAGTCTTAGAGCTGTCAAATCCCATTGGTCATCTGATTTATTGTCTTCTCAGACCGCACACTAACATCATTGAGTGTTTCTTTAAGTCAATGAGGTGGAGAGCTCTGATTTGTACGTCTGTTTTTATAGAGTGGAGGCTGAATCTTATATTGTTAATCTGGGACATTTTCGACGTCAAGGAGATATGTCAGTTTTGCAAGCTTGTCCTTAGAAGAGTTTACATTGAAAAACAGCTCGGTTAAAATACTTGATTAACCTTGTATCGGGACCTCTCTCTCTCGATGTATTGGTATGACCGCATACAGATGAGGCGAATGCGAAACCAGTGCCAGCTGAACTCATCTAATCTCACGGAGAGTGCTAGAACAAAGGTAGGCAGGGTAAATAAATTAATAAATCAACATGCAATCGGGAGAATTGACTGAGAGGCTGCGAGGGGTGGAGCTGTAGGGAGAGAGAGGTAAAACAGAGGGAAGATTAAAGCATCACATGACATAACACAGCCCCCGTCTGAATGGACATTTCCTGTTTATGATGAAAATGCCAATCACTACTGGATGTCAATAAAAGCCACATAAGTCATTTTTGAACCAACAAACAGAAAAGGAAAAACATGGATGTTGGAAAACGGTCCCTCTTTTTGCCATTGGTTGACAAATTGACGCCCAAACCAGACTTATACTATGAGTTAAACATTCTTTACTTTGATGATAATTCTACAGTTATTATATGGTATGGGGAACCAACATGGGCACACCAACTGATGACATATGTTAAGGGATGATAGTGAGAAATGTTTATATAGAATAATGGGTCAATATAACATATATCATAGAAATACTTTATGGATCTCTTGTAGAGTTATGATCATTGCTTGAAATAAGGGATATGCAGGGCGATGCACAGAGTCAAGGTGTGAATGTGAAAGGGGGCGAGGTTCTCCTTAAAATTAAGAGGATTTCCATTTTTATGCATAAGTGCTTGACATACAGTGGATCAAGGGTGGAGACAGGAACTGAACTTCAATAAGGGGGCGGGGTTTGCCTCAAAATGTAGAGGATTTCCTTTTTTATTAATCCGAAATCTGTGCCGTGAGTGTATACATATATTAAGTCGCAGTTTCAGTATTTATGTTTATAAAGTAGGAAAATTTACCAGTAAATCTTAAATTATGATCATATTTTCTAAAGTAACTTTTGTTGGATGTCACATATCGCTGTTTGATGTGCTCTGAATCCAATTTAATATTTTACTCTTTATTCTGCAAAACACAAAAGATATATCGATGACAATGATGGACACCACTAACTTCTACTGTATGGACAAAAAACAGACATTTCTCAAAATAACTACTCTTAAGTTCCACACAAAGTCATGCAGGTTATGGACAGCATGAGAATAAATAAAAGATTATCCTTAAGATTTTTATCCTTTAGTTGAGCTATTCCTTTAATCTTAAAATACTTCTGTTATTTTTAGGTGACTGGCTCACCTTTATTTACTTTAGAAGAAATGTAAAATCAGCTATGATCACCTGATATTTGCCTGAGTGCTCCCTACCTCCATCACCTCCCCCACCCCCCCGAGTCCCCTACAATTGCCTTCAAGCAATGCTATAAACCCTGGCACTGTAAACATGCACCTCAATCCAGCAAAGTATTCATTTCTCTCATTTCAACCCTGTTTCCACACATCTGTCAGTTGTCACACACTATTCATGTAAGCATCGCTATTATCAGCAATTGCTTTCTCAAATCTCTGTCACATTTCTATTCCTGCTATCTCTGACCCTCTTCAAAGGACTGTGTGTGTGTGCTTGCGTGTGTTTAACGTGATACAAAGTGTTAGAAATTTGTATGTATGGAGGTCCATGATTATAGTCCCACTTCTTTAAAAACGACTCAAGATTGCTTCTGCCGTAGTGTAACGTATGCGAACATATATGTGCTGGTCTGGGTTGTGGAAACGATGAATGGAAAACACATCAACAGTCAGTCGTCGTATGAAAATTGTCTTTACCTGTGCTGTTAAATCCTAGACTGTTACATTTTCCATGTTCTTCTATTTGAAAAAAGCATGTGTTTAAGGGATAGTTGAGCCCCCCAAAAATAATAATAATTCCATAATTGAACCCCCCGTTTGACATTTAAAACCTAAAATGAAGACATTTTGAAGAATGCAACCAAAAACCAGTGAACCCCATTTACCTCTATTTTATGGACACAAACCAATTCAACGATTTTCTATTACCAACATTTTTTAAAGTATCTTCTTTTGTGTTTTACAAAATAAAGAAAGTTATGTAGTATTGAAATGACAAGCGGGTGAATAAATTATACGCGGCTTTCATTTTGGTGTAGAGTATCCCTTTTGAATATTTAGTAGTGAGAAAACAACTTGTGTGTTATTATGTGTATGTTATCAAACTATACCCTTCATTCAGTTTTAATTTTTATGTTTAAATGTTATTGATTCACCCTTGTCCCAGAGCATAACTTACAATTTTCAAAATAGAAAAATGAACATATTCAGTACAACACATCCAGCAGGGAGGCTTTTAATGTTATTATTGTGGTCAATAAGTGTAATAAAACTAAATGTGGTCATTTGAGATAAAGTAACAAATGAAATAAAATAAGAAACCGCAAAAGCAAACAACAACATTGATATAGCAGTTAAATCTGTATAATATGATTAATTATGAAACTATGAAAGAACAATTAATCATCAGACAGCAGTTTCCTCCAAATGTTTTCTCAGGCTTTAGGGCTCAGTGGACAAAATAAGCGAAAAACATTTCCCATTTTTAAAAATGTGTTCAAAACAGTACCTTTCCAGATGATATGCCATTTTATGCTCATACCACGGTATAGTGACACTTTATTCCCACTCTGCATTTAAATGCATCCCAGTGGATAGATGTATAGTATAGCAATATTTGGTTATTATTGCGCATTTAAAAGATTGCGTAGATATAACAACATAATTGCACTTTCAGGCTTGAACAAATTCTTTTTAATTCTTTAAACGTACAACTCAAATTCAAGCCCAGGACTGAAGTGAAATAACAGGTTTATGGATAAAAGCATGCTGTAAATGGCACAGTTAACTTAGGCCAAGGGAGAAAAATATCATTTCCAGTTTGCAAACTTTTGCTAGCACAGATTGTACCTTTGGGTACTATTGGTCATAGTATCATGCATCCACATAAGACAATCTAAAAGTGATACCAACAAACACAGCAAAGAAAGTATATATTTTGAAAAATGTTGGTAACTAAACAATGTGTCCCTACAATAGAAGTAAATGGGGTCCAATGCTGTTCACTTATCAATATTCTTCAAAACATTTCTTTTTTTTTTTCAAAAGAAAGTAAGCAATACAGGTTTGAAATAATTGGAGTAGATTATTTTCATTTTCTAATCTATCCCTTTAAAGAGACCGCCGTTGTAGCTCAAAACCAGAATATGGTTTGCACATCTGATTTACTTTTATATTTGCATTGACATATGCCAAATCTATCAAACATAAGTTTAGTGTATAGGTTTAGTATAAAGTAAATAAGTAATGATTTTCATAATGTGGAGAGCTACATATCCAGAAACAGTATAAGCTCTTTCAGTCGGACTGCTTTGCTAATGTTAACATGAAGGTAAGCAGAGAAGCACAGTAACATATGAATTATGGAACAGAACTGCTGTAAAGCACTAGAGAGATAAACAAGCCCGACAGGATGTAGAAACTGATAACTGACACGCATACAAACATGCAGTACACACACGCACACACCTGCTTATCCCAAACAAACAACTAATATCCCTCAATTATGTAACAGCGACCGACATAGGCTTACACAAACTCATTTCACGTTTGTTTTACTATACTAGTCGGGACATTACATAGACTTCCATTGATTTTTATCAGGCCTGTTTATGAAGAGCTCTTTTCCAAAACGAGATAAGTGCCAAATTTAAAAAATATGGGTTTGTGATGCCATTTTGTTGTGCTGTGAACCTATTCTGCGCTCCATAAATGTTTCATGCCAAATCACTATATTTATTTGTTTAAAATGCACTGCAAGATACTGTTTTTTTCCATCACACCATAACTATGTATTTCACCCAAATGCAATATGTTCTCTAGACCAATCATAATTTGTTCATTGCTATCTGACATGGCAACGCTTAAAAGTGTTTGTTTGTATTCTATCTTCCAAAATGAGAATTTTAAACTTTATTAACATTTTGATGGCCTGGATGAGCTAGTGAGTCCTATCACCCGGGGATAAAAAAGTCCGACTGGACCTTTGGACACAAACCAACATTTTTAACACAAAACAAAGGATGGATTTGTAGCGTTTTGAAAAAAAATTTTTTTGAATTTTAATGTACAATATTGTTGTCTCATTTAAAAATCATTGTTTCAGACTGAGCCAACAGAAAATTTAAAAGGATAAATTGAATATTAATAAAAAGTTTGGGTCCAGTTAAGAAAGTCATTTTCAGAAAACTATTGAAATGGACTTATCTCGATTCGGAAAGAGGTCTTGGTAAAATCTTTAATATAACAATCACACAAACATGTGCATGACATTGGATTTGAAGAATTACTATATTTGACCAAATTATGCAGTTTTATAAGGATAAGTCAAATGTCCTTATAAGTTTGACAATTCATTTAAAGCATGTACAATTTAAAACATGATGGGTCAAAATGGACAAACCCAACAACTAGGTTAAATAAACCCAGCCAACGGGTTATATTTGACTCAATGATGGGTTAAAAGGTGGAGAAGTGCGTTTTCAACCCAACAGTTGGGTTTCGGAATGAAGTATTCACACTTCCCAAGCATTTCTGAACGGGAATTTTACTGTGCTCACATTATATTAATAATCAATTTATCACTTTTCTATGAAAAATACATGAGATTGTGCAAATTTTCATGAGAAAATTGCCACTTTTATAATTTTCACAGCTGATCTGAGATCAACTGTAGTACAACAACAAGTCAGTACACACACTTAACCAAGTTTTTGGTAAAAAAAAATTAACTCTTCAAGTTAACTGCACACCAAACCAGGTGAAACAATTTACTCAAAAAATCAAAAGCTTTGAAATTGTGTAAATTTATATAATTTATAAGTATTTATATAAGTTACAAAATAATTAATTATTTCACTACAAATTATTTATCCTTAATAACATAAAAAATATTTAATATATTAGTATATAAAACTGTTTATTTTTGTGATATTTACTAAGCCTCCTGGAATATTTTTTACTGCCTATATCACAACGTCATATACCTTTATAAAGAATTATTTGTTCATTTAAATTAAATTTACAAGTTCAGTCTAGAGAAATGTTCTGGAAATGAGTGCATATTAAATGTGCCATTTGAAGCCGATTTAAAGTTGATCTTTCCACGAAACTTAATCATGGCCAAACTTGCGAGACTCACACACAGTTGCACTTTGCTGTTTTTCATTGGCTGTGTCAATAAGTGCCAAGGCGTGTTAAATAAGCTGATTACTTCTCCCGTCTCCGCGAGACCTGGAGGGAAAAGCAATCAAAGAGAATCAAATATGGTTGCACATAGTCTGAATTTTAACCTATACTCAATTTCTGTGACCTAATTAAAATCAAACAAGTGCTAACTGGAATTTTCTATAGCAGTTCAAACCATTCCTGATTAAACAGACTGCAGATTTCTGCCTAATGCCCTGCTGTTCACCCGCTGGTTTCGCAGTGGCGGGATCTGCTGATATTGTCGCGTGCGGTGCGGGGTCATTCCAGTGTGACCTGTAGTAAACCACGCTTTTCAGAATAACAGATGAGATATGGGAGGTACTCTAACTCTCCTTTGGTTATGGACAAGAGCTGAGCAGAAGGTCCCTCAGGATACGTGTTTATCGTACGAGGGACCGCTGGGAGAATCCTGCTCCTGTTTCAGGCGTACTGTACATCGACCTTGGAGATGTTTTTCTAATGCACAAAAATAACACACAGGAATTCAGTATTCCACAGAGAAGTGCAAGATAAACTAACCAAAGATCCAACCATTACTGGTGAGTGTGCACATTTTTGGGTGTCCTGAATTGTAATTTAAGGAACAAAGGGCAATAAAAAAGGTGATAATGATACTGCACATAATTATATTCATGAAGTAACAACATCCTATCAAAACCAATTACTAAACGGGACATTTATTTAATACTAATTTAAAATCTTTTATGGGTGTCCTAAGTGGACTTCAATCCTTTAAAATGGCTGACTATATTTTCTTAAACCACATTAAATGGTTGGAATTTAATAGGTTCACCTTTCTGTGGAATCTTTATAAGCCTGTCTCTAGTTCTGTGAGTTGAATTTACTTTTCTGCCTTTTATCTTTATTTTCTTCCATAGAAAATATTGGACAATTTTACAACAACATTCTGCAAGGGAGGAGGATGAGGGTCTGCCAAGTCTGTGGATTTCCCACAGAATAAACTATTTCCATGCGTTGTTTTCTACTCCGTGTGTTGACAGTGTATGCATTGTGTTTGTCTAATATTGTTATTCTTCTCAAGGTGAGATGATGGTATTTAAGAAAAACGACACTATAAAGTGATTTTAGGTAAAAAAAATCTAGTTTAAGTATCTTTAAAAGAAACAAGAGAAAACAAAGCAAGAGAACATTCAACATATGACGCCAGGGACTTATTAAAAATAGATATTAATCAAATAAATGCAAATGTCCAGACCCCGGGTTTAGGTCTCACTGGCTCATCCAGGCAATCAAAAGAGTTTAAAACCCCTATTTTAAGACTGAGCACATACAAACGCTTTTAAGCATTGCCATGTCGGATTGCATCGCACGAATTTTGATTGGTCCAGAGGACATATCGCATTAGGCTAAAAACAGGATTGGATTTAAAATTGTTTTGAAGTAAACTGCATCTTGTGGTACATTTTCAACAAGAAAAATAGCAATTAAACATGAAACATTGATGGAGCAGAGAAAAGGTTCCTGAAACAGCAGAATGGCATGACAAACTCATATTCAAAGCATTTTTTCAACTGCTGTGTTTTGGAAAAGAGCTCTTCATTTTGTAAATATATATACAGTACATACAAAAAGAATTTATTGTAATTACCAATGACATGCCCAACGTTTAATCTCCAAAGAATCTATAATAGCCCAGTATGATGTACACCCTTTGCTCCCTGGAGTGTCAGTCCTGCTGTCTCAACTCCCATGGACCACAAGTTACATTATTATTATTCAACTCACCCCCCTCCCCTGTGTGTTATTAATTCATTAACAATGCATTTAATGCCAAGTTATACACTGTAGAATAAAACTCAAACCTAAACACAAACACATACGAGTGGCTGAATGATGAGCTGCTATTAAGAGCACCTGGGTTTTAACCTGACACGTTCACACCTGCGCCCCTGACACACATGTGGTTCCTCATCCACCATATTTGTTTGCTTTGTTTCGATTTGTAGGATTAACTAAATTATATTGTCTAATGCATTTTTAGTTTGTTCATTTATCTTCAACATGAGCTTACATGTAGGAAAGAACTCAATCTCATTGATTTACACCATACACCTGTATAGTCCAATGAACTAAAAGCAGTATTAGTGATTTTTAACATATCACATTCTTCACCAAAAGTACCAAAGTTTGACCATCTTTCAATGGACAATTGAGAGCCAATGGCTCCACTGCCACAATAATAAATCGGGAGGAAAACCATGATCAATATGGATGCTCTGCACTAAAAATAATCCACGTGATTTGAGTTATTTTAAAAATGTATCTTGTAAATGGTTGGGTACAGTTATTCATCAATCAATATTGACTGATGATATTCTGGGGCACAGCTCACGTGAGGTGCTTGCACAGTATGTGAGCCAACCTCGATTGTAAGATTGTTAAAAGCCGTAAGCTTTATACAGTATGTTCAGTGCAGTGTGTGGTATAAAGCTGCAGGCATAGATTCACTTTGGCAGAGCACCTCAGGAAAAACACCCTGTAATAACAAACAGAATCCAATGGATCAGTTGCTGTTTGTGTGTCCGTCTGAAATATTTTAGGGGAGAGAAAGGGAAAGAGATTAGCTCAGTTAGACTGTTTGACGTCTGCCTTGAAAACGGATTAACATGGACATCTCTGTACTTCAGGGCAGCTGTGTTCACAACCATCTTTCTCTCTACAGTGCTGCCAAAAGCCGTAGTGGGACGCTGGGCATTAGACTCATTTGCAGGATTATCTGTAGTGGACAGGCACAAAACACGGCATGGTCTCTGTCTCTCTCAGATGCATGCACATGCATACACTCCTGTTGATTAGATAAGTGTGTTGTTTTTAAATGTATAGTAATGTGAAGAAAGGGTGTGGGGATGGTTTTGTAAGGCAACAATTTTTAGCATTTATTGTCTTTATCAGGAAATTGAGAATCTTACAACGTTTGTGTTTGTGCCCGTGTGCTCTGAATTTAAACCAGCACAGGGGACACAGGGACGATGAGAGATCCATTTTAACAGTTTGAGAACGTCTGAAACAAAGAGTGTGTAACAATGAAAGGAAAGATGATATACGGTGCTCAGGGACACTGTGCTGTAAACAAGATCACAAATACATTTGATCCTCTTTGACAATGAGAGGATGGTCCTGCTGCTTCTCAGCGATTATATTTAGAATAAAATCATAATGCATGATGAAAGAAACATTTTACCCCAAAAAAGTTCATTGCTCACCCTCATGTCGTCCCAAACCAGTGTGATTTTCGGAAATATTATGGTTTGACAACCTCAGTCATCCTCTCTTTAAATGAGTGAAAAAGTATTATTAACAAAAAGGATTATTTAAGGTATTTAAGCTATAAAGGGATAGTTTAACCAAAAATGAAAATTCTGTCATTAATAATTGAACATCAATTTGTTCCAAATGAATTTTTTCTAAACAATTATTTTGTTCTGTTGAACACAGAGAAAGATATTTGAAAGAATGTTAACAACTGAGATTTTTATCACCATTGATGACCTTTAATGGACAAAAGTTACCCCTTAACTTTATGTTTGCCTTAACTCTTTCAAATAAATGTTTTGTGCTAACAGAAAAAAACACAATATATTTTTCTACCATGGTAGTGAATGATGCTACAAAAATTACAACTGCAAAAATTCTTAATTGTTTTGTGTGTTTTATACGTGTTTGAACAACCTGATGTTTATTTATTTTAGTGATGGAACTTTTTCTGGTGGATATTTCGGGTAGAAAATCCCTTTAAATAAGAAAAACAAAATCACCATAGGTTAATTTAAAAAGCTTAATTTTTAAAGAATATAAGTGGTATTACACATCCATAGAATAAAATGAATGGAAAAACATCACCTCGTGTGAATCTCATCTGTAGTTGTTGGATTCTTCTTCAGAAAGAGACAAAAACACTCTTACTGGCTGCAGAAAGCTGCTCAAGAACACACCAGAACTTCTCTCTTCTCTCTCTGAAGCTGTGTCACATTGCCTTTAAAGGAACATCAAGTGCAGGCGAGATAAGATGGCGACACATTTCTGAATATATTTGCATTCTGTCTTTAATTAGGACCTCTGTGATTCCAGCAGGCAATTTATTTCACAGTGACAAGTTCAGAAGCTCAATCAATTTAAACAAGCTTGAAAGTTGTGATGAGAGAGGAGGATGCAGGGCTCAGATACCCCAGACAGCATTTCACAGGCAATTCTGTGTGCCATTGTTTGTATCGAGCATGCGGGCAAATGAAGTAAGGCAATAGACTGAACGGGCATTGCATGCTCCAATGAAGTCATGGCGCAAAACATGAGTGAAGGAGATGAAGATGACCAGCCCATTTGTGATTCCAGAAAATATTCCAAAAGATACTCATGTGCCTTGAATGTTTAAAATATATTCATGTGCGCTGCATGGTTAAAGAGAAGCATGTGTGACCTGCATATTAAAAGGACAAATCAGAGGTCGTTCTATAAGCTGGACAGTAAAGATGACTAGAAACCTGTTCAATTTAACATAATGGATGGTAAGTTTAGATAAATAGTTCATCGAAAAATAAAAGTTATTTTATAATTTATTTCTCTCAGCATTTTTTTTCTGCAGAACACAAAAGAAGATATTTTGAAGAAAGTTTGTGAACAAACCACATTGACTTCGATTGCCTTCCATTGTACAGACCATTGAGACATTTCTCGTCTTTTTTTGAGTCCTGCAGCAGACATGATAGAAATAAATGATGACATCGATATTTCTGGGTGAACTATCCCTTTAAAACAATGCTTCGTAGAAGTTGTTCAATTTCCAATTCCTGTATTTACTACTGGGAAAATGTCAGGGCCATGGAAACTTGTACAGGAAATCTAAAATCGTAATTTCCTTAAAGGAAAACCATGAGGTCAGAAAGTATTAACAAAGCAACAAAAGCTGACAACCGAAAATGTCCCCACAGTTGTCCCAAATGATTCTGTCCAACAAACAAGGCCATTTGGCATTTTCAGAAAATTATGGATCTTTAGAGGTCATGGCAAGAAATATATAAATTCTTTGAAGTTTTAGATATTTTTACATCAGACGTCAGAAATGCCGTCAGCTGCCCCCCTATGTGTGGCAGCTGGTAAGGAAAACCCACTTTGGTGAAATCTTTGAGGAAGGAGTTGGGTTGTACTGTATGAAATATACTTGCATAATTCATGCCGGTATCGATCCAGGACAATTCGCTTTGAAGAGTGCAGCTTACCAAATGTAACTTCCCAGTTAATTTCAGATCTGAGTCGCTCTCAAAATAACCTATTGATTTTTTATGGGGGATAACGGTTACGGCCAACTGAACCCCTTACAGCAACGTCTCTGGCCTTCCAACCTAAAGCTAGAAATGCAAAGGACATTCAAAATAACTCAGCATTCAGAGACACCCTGGGGTAAACCAGCCAACTTATAATGTGCTCATATTGCGTTGAACATAAATCTGTGCAAACTCTGTTGGATGTTCCAGAGAATCAGCTTCCCGGGCACCTTGACCCTGATTAAAGGGTAAGACTGGGCCCAAAAGTCATCATATTCAAAAGTTTGTGAGCATCTTTTCACTGTGCCCTTAAGCTGTTTTTCATAACCCGAGGCTGATCTGTCAAAATATATTGTGTTGTAATTGAAAATGTAAATCTTACAATTTAGATGTAAGATATAATTTCTTAAATTACAGATTTCTCAAATTGGTCTGTTATAATAATTAATTAAAAAGTAATTGGGGAAAAACAATATCCCATTATACCCCAATTTTTGTACCTCAATTATACCAATTTTTTTTTTGAAAGTAAAAGTGAAGTGAGGTGTGGCCAAATGCCATCCCAGTGCACACACACCATGAACACACGCGCACACACACACCATGAACACACGCGACCCCACACACACACACACACACACACACACACACGCACGCACGCACGCACGCACGTACGCACCCACACACACACACACGCGCACACACACACACAAGCACACGCAAACGCACACACACATGAACACACACACAGAGCAGTGGTCAGCCATACTGCGGCTCCTGGGGAGCAGTTCGTGGGAACGGTGTCTTGCTCAAGTGACTCACCTAAGTGGCGGTATTGAAGGTTTGCTACCTTTGGATAGCGAGTCCAACAATCAAACCACAAAGCCATGACTGCCACCATTGCAGTCTGATATTCCTAATCTTGTAGACAGGTATCTGGAGGATCTAGCAGTACTGGCAACATGATTGGTGAATATAAGCTTATCGTCGTCTACCACTCCAAAGTTTTTGGCTGTCCTAGAGGGCAAAGGGTTTGATGATCCTGGTTAAAAAGAAAGGTTGAAAAATGTCACTTAGGCAAGTAACCGTTTTGTCCTCACTTACTTCCGCTTTAATACCCCTACACGATAATTCAGCATCAATTTGGTTAAAAATGAATGAACATTACTGGTCTGTTGTGCTAAATTACACTTCACTCTACTTAGCATGTACTTCATCCTTCACCACAGTAACAAAGTGCTTCTAGGAAATGCAGAACCCCTTTCAAAGTTATCTCTCCTGGGTCTGAATATGCTTTCACACTTTTCTGACCTTTCAAACTCGACCAGGGGCGATTCTCATCAGATGTGCAGAGGCCAGTAATTCATGGCGAGAATGCACATGTCGCCGGCTTAAAATGCATTTCAATATGTCAAACGCAAAAAGCTGCTTCTTCACCATTAATGCGTGCCCGGGCGTTTCCTTTAGAAGCCTCTCTTCCAATGTCACTTCCTCTTAAACCCCTTCTCCTCTCCATACTGTTGAAAAGCCGTATTGTCCTTATCTGCCACACCGAATCCATTGTCTCACATCGAAAACAATAAAGGCCTGAATTAGAGAAGTTCGCACTGAGAGGAGGTCGGAGGTATTGATTGGTATTTAGCCGTGTAGGATGTGATTACGATACCCGCTGGTGATCCCATTTAATCCCTGATGGATTATTTGAACACCGCTTCTCTTTGGTACGGCACCGGAGTACTTTAGCTCCGAGGCGTGAAAAAGACCAAGATGTGCTTCTGGGCACCAACACCCTCGGTCCCGTTTTGAGCAGGCTAATATGTTTGTGACGTTTATAAAATAACTTTCAGGTTTGTTTGACCTTTAAGGAATCGATTTGGAAATCGGCAAAGGAGATTCACAGGCAACACCTGTTTGCATTTCACTGTGAAATGGCTTTAGAGTGGATAAGACTTTTTGAGATATTACCAGCCAATCAATAGATGGTTCAGGAAGCGATTTGGTTCATTATGATGAGAGGTTGACGGTAGAGCTGTCTAAGTGCTTCATGAGATGCAGGATGAAGTGTAAAGCCAGACATGTGCAGAAATTCATCCACTTATTCACTAATGAATAGAAAGCGAGAGATTTTATGATTGAACTCAGACTTTCACTGACTGCAGACACTATATCTACACACATACATTTACACATTTCCTCCCAGACAAACATACACACAAACGCGCATACACAAACGCGCACACGCATGCACGCACACAGGTGTCCTAATAAATGGCCAGATGTTACATCTGACTATTGAAAAATTCACATACACACATATGTCTTTTACTCACATGAATGTAAGGTTTGATGGAGCTGATCCACATCTTGGTTCAGGTTCTGTATACAAGGTTAAAAAAATACTCATGTCACATATATCATTGTGATGGATAGGGTATTGCATGTGTTCATCGGTGCATGTATGTGTTTGAATGATGAATAGTTTTGTCTATACGGTACATGACTGATTGTCAGGGTTCTGATATTAAAACCAATCATGTTCTCTAAAGTAAATACACAGAAAATCGAAAGACCGTCTCCGTCTTTCATTAACATGGGCTTGTTCTATTTGTTCGCCAGTGACCGGGCTTTCTTGTAACCTGCTGCTGTTGACACGCTTCCCCTCGTATGAAATATTGCCGCTCCTCGGGGCAGGTTAGTCACACCGGCCTGCCTGCATAATTTAAAGGAGCACTTTGAAGAGGAGTTGGTCAATGACAATGTATCCACATCAGAAAACCTCATTAAATTAAGCACACGCTCACAAATAAACTGCATTTGCTCAGCAAGTTAATAATACCAGAGAACATGAAACGTGTGTTATAGCTTCTTAAGATCCGTTGTAATAAATGTCAATTGGTACTTCATCTAGGAAAGGTTTGTTGATCAGAGCTGATTACTTATTGTGTCTGTGTAATCAAAACAATGGAGTACAATGCTCTTTTCATATGAGTAAAGTCATTAAGAATGAAGATATTTGCATACTGTATGGTGTAAAAGTAAATAAATGTAAACAAAGAATTTGTTTGCAAAAACTTAGGGAAGATAAGAAATGCAATACGATATATAGGGTACGATATATGAAGCAATATATAATATAGTATAGGATATGAATTACAAAAATGGAATCAACTAACACTAAAAACATAACACAAAAACATGCTCTTGCATATATAACATGCAATCATGTAATTTATCTGTATATAAAGCGACTACATTTATAAAAACAACTACAAGGTATATACCTTGAATATAGCTTGTAGTTGTTTTTATAAATGATTGATAAATGATCAGATTAGAATTTTAAGGGAATTAAACCGATGACATGGCATTGTGGATGTCAGGCAGTGATTTTTGTCCTATCAATAATTTGACCAAAAAGTAGACTTGAGGATGTGATGTTTTGACTTATAGACGACTTCAGAAAGTGAAGAAAAATCACCTGTTTCATTCTTTTAACACCTTTCAAATATTTAAACAATTCAACCACGAGAACCAAATGAAAATGTAAAATCCTTGAGATTTACTTACATTTGTAAGATTTACAATATAAAAAGAAAAATGAGGAGCTCCTGGTCCATTGTTTCATATTGTGAAGTGGTCTATACCCCTTCTTATTAATATGCCTTGGTTACCATAGCAACCTCCTAACTACTTCGTATAGCGAGAAAGTTCTCTCTCTGATTGCTAATTGTGGTGGAGCAAACAAAACATTAAAGTCCATACGTCCGTTTCTAATAAGTAATCAGATTCATTTCATTTACATAATGCAACATAAAAGCATAACTGTAACTTTTTTGCCAGAGGACGTAACGGTAAAAATCAACGTTCCCTTTGACAGGTGTTTCTAAATGTACGCAAGACCCCCACCTCCATATTTCATCAATCCCCTACTCTTGTTCCACAGTTGTTCCTGTTATGTTGTTCTTTTAGCTGCAGGGGTTCGGTGACTTTGAGTTACTGCAGAGACAGTCCTGTGGTGAACCATTCAAACGGTTCACCTGAGCATCCATTTTACCTAAGGCCATATAGATAACAAGAGGAAGAGAGAGGAAGAGGAAACTTATAGAGAAACAATGTAAAGCTAAGCTAAAGAACATCCACTGTTGTCTCTGTGCCATTCTGCCTAAGGCCTGAAATGTAAAGGATTCTGCTGTTGAAGTGTTTTTTTTTTTTGTGAAAATAGTGTCTGTGCGTCCTGAAATACCATCCAGTAAGGAATTATCAGCTCATTCTGCCAAAGAATATAAACATATTGATTTAAAGTTCTGGAGACTTTATAAAACATTTTCCCTAGATACACAGATGCACCAAAATGTTCTTGGACATTTAACATTGCCTAAATGTTGTTCCATGAAAAAACGAAGACTGTTTTCACTTGAAAATCAAATCTGCTTGTCAAGTAAAGCATTTTACAAAAAATGCTGAGAATTATACAAAGATGTTAAAAAGAAATACAGCTCCTTTTGCAGGACAATCATTCAGGTTTGTGTACTTTAACTAAAAGCATTAATAATTTTCAGTATTGAACAAAAAATATTTGTTATCATGAGGATTATTTTTTGCTACCTTGACATTCACCAAATTGAAATGCAAAAAAAAATCGATCACTTCCTCACCTTCATGTGTGTATGACCTTTTTTCTCCTGCAAAACACAAAAGAAGATATTTTGAAGAATGTTAGCAGCCGAATAACCCAGTGAATTCTATATTATAGTAAATAGGCCCCGCCATTTTTATAGCCCTTTAATATTTCATTAGTTAAGAATTATAAAGTTCTACCTGACATATTTATCAAAATGTAGTTATTTACACATTCTTATTTGTTTACCACAAATTTATTTTGTGACTTTTTGAAGAAAAAAAAGATTATTTGGTTCTATATTCAGCTTTTTAAATGCACACATACACAATCAGGATCAGTTTCCTTGTCATGTTTTCAGGCTCCTCAGTGACAGAGGGAAATATCAGAGGAAAGGCTAAACACTGTAGTGAAGACACCTGGAGGTTGACTGTTTTATTGAAGCTCTTGTCAAGAAGAGCAACATTCAGTTATTTTTTTTTCGTTTTGAGGAGTTTTTTTTGTTGAAAGACTAGCCAGCAGCACTAGATTCATAGTTCCTGTGTTACCCTGCACCCTTATAATGTGATAAATGTCTTAAACGGTACAATATTATTGTACGTTATTTTACAATATTTTGTTTTAAAAATTCTCATCTCTAGAAAGTAATTTCGCCTGTCCCACCTTCTTTGGATAAAACATTTAGATATAACAATGAGCACAGCCTTTAATACCTTAAACTTAAATGAGGAAAAAAAATCCTGAAATATGAAATAGTGTCATTACAACCATGCATGTGTAAATTTTGTTTACACATTATTACTCTATAACTCTTATTAAGTTATATTAAGTAAAATGCTTGTGTTGCATTTGCTTTAATGCATGGTTTTCAGAAAGAATCTTATCATTCTTAACAAAAGAATCAGAAAGTTCTACCTGTTTAAAAATTCCTATTTGCGAAACACAGAAAATATTGATATTTTACATTTAGAATAAATCAAGGCTCTATGTGTTTTCATCTAAGAAAGAGATTTTTTAAAATGCAAAAACTTTGAAGCTCAATATCCGTAAACTATTCAGAATGCAGACAGAACTTTATAAGTCCAAGGGGACAATCTGTGTAGATCATACTGTGAAAGTGACCTTTATAATTTCACACACACATTCATGTACATTTACAGGCGTCACAATACACCAGTATTGAAAATAATTGCAATATTTATAAACACGATAATTGATTATTGTGTTAATACAACACATAATAGTAGCTTTAATAATTTAGCAAAATCTCAATACACTCACATTTTTTTAGCAACACACAAGACATAACATTCTAAAATAGTGTAGATATTGTTAATAGGATTCTGGGATTTCTGATTTTACTATTGTTTTTTATGCCTCAAGTGCTTTCTTATTTTCATACCCATCTCTTTATTCTCTGTAGATTTCTCCCTCCTTTCGCTCTCCTTAAGATGACCCAAAACGTTCCTAATTATGAGCTGCTTCCCACCAGCGCTCCTGCTGCCAGGAAGTCGGCCAGGTTCACTGATCTCTCTACATGTACAGCTGTTTTTTTTGACTTGGGTCCAAAACCTAAATTGGAAGTGAGCATAAAACCAGAAAAGTGTAAATCTCTCTGTTTAAAGGCTTTTCTCTGTACCACTGGTCACCAAAGGACTCTACAGGTAGGGTGAGTATATAACTGTCGATCAGCTTCAACAGAAACTGGATGAACAAGGTATTTTTCTTCTTTACTACAGGAACTACTGCCTAACTGCTGTCTAAAGCTGGGTTTCAGCAGTGGAAATTGTAAAAGGTGATATAATTTAAATGAAACTTAAGGGATTTGAAAAGGCTGTTATATTTGAAACTGCCATGTCATGAAATAGTATAGACATCTAAATTGGAAAAAATGCTGGACGTAGCGAGATTTTATTCCATACTGAGAAGTAAAAGCAGCACTGATCTCTCATTGCTCCTCTGCTCTCATCAGGAGGTCATGAGGAGCGTGCTGGGAGACAGAGCGATAAAGGAACATTGTGTTACCACGGACCGTCACATGCTTCTCAAGTTTTGAAAACTTTTCAACAACTTAGACTGAGAAGCATTCATAGTGTATTACAGAGATTTATAATAATAATAACAAATATTACAAATGAAACTACAAACATTGGTGAGGTACACTAGAAGACTTTCCAAATCATTCAATAATAATAAAGTATAAACATTAACATAAATAACCAATAATAACCACTACCAGTCGAAAGTTTGGGGTTACTTTCTCTCCTATGAATTAATTACTATTAAATTTTATAATGATAATAAACAAAATTATGAAATAAAACAAAGAACACTATGGAAATTTTTTATAACTAAAAGATGAAAAATAAAATAAAACCTGTATATTTGGTGATCTTCAGTGTATTCACCTTTTGACGAGAAATTGCAGAAATGTTTTCTTGTCAATTTAACAAGCAGCTTCTTCTTAAGAATTCTTAAGAGATCTTAAGAGAGTCCACGTCTACTGTATTGTCTTATCGGCGGTTCTTTATTCAATATTAAGTCAAGGTCATCAAAAACATTTTTGATAAATAAAATTTTAGATTCATCAGGAAACAGACATGTATGTTTGCCTAACTATATATATTTAACAATTAGGCTTGCACCTTCAGATCGAAAGGTTTTTATCAATAATAAGAAATGTTTAAGTATCCCAAAACCTTTGGTAGTGCATACACCCTCACCCTTCTTCCAAGCTCTAAAATGTTTGGTTGATAGAAAAATATTGTTGTTGAAGTCAAAAAAGATTGAGATCCACTAAACTTATACTCCTAACTGGTACTTGATGTGGTTCAGACCAAACCTTACTCTCAAAACTATTTGTTTGTCAATTTTTTTAACTGCAAAGCTGTTTGCTGGTGGTTTTGCCATCAGAATGTGTTCTCAAAGTTCCTAACAGGTTGAATCACAGCTGTCCAACTGTTTCTTCTCATCTGATGTCTGCAGGGGTGATGGCTTCTCTAGACTGAGCTGCACACTTAAAGGTTGTTAGCATAACCTCTGGAACCCTGAAAAATAAAGACAGACCAGAGAAATTTGGTCAATTATTCATGGAATGAATAAATCATCAAGTATAAAACTCCGGCATTACGCTGGTCACGCGTCTACACAAGAGACAGACATTGAGAAGTGAGAAAATATCTTGCCGCCCTGACCAGCACTCATGATTTCTATTATTCATTTTTTTATGATGTCTTAATTTGACCTTTCCTACGGTCCCAGTAAATCGACAAACACAACCTGGATCATCAGATGACATAATTTGATAAACAAAATAAAAGCAATTGCGATAAAACAAACTAAAACAATGCATAAATAATGATCTCTTTAATTTCAGCTTACATAACTGTCATAATTTAGTATTCACATGGTTTAACACTGCAGTGTAGGCTGCAGGTGCATTTTAATATGCACGGGAGGTCACTGACAATGTGTTTAATACAATGTCAAACGTTTGTAATTCATATCCACAGAACATCACTGCACTGACTCGTGGTCCCACATTATATTAAAATTCATTGAAAAGACAAGAAAGAACACTGAGAGTCATGTTATCTACTGCCTCCAGGGTTTACTATAGGGCACATTATACTACACCAACCATAAGAGGTATGTGATCTTTTATGCATTCTGATGTACTAGGTGTACAGTCAGCATTCAAATTATCCTAACAAACCTACACTGACCTGCAGAGAGCAATCTTATCCTGCAAGTCTATGTGACATATATGAGGCTATTCTACATGGGCTAAAGGGGCAGCAAACCCAAAAAGGAACATTCTTTTCTCATTTACGTTTTCTCATGTCATTCAGGTTAAGAATCAATTTATATCTTTTATAAAATACAAAAAATATATTTAGAAGAAAAACCGCTAGTTTCTGTTGAAGTTAATTGTATGGACACTAAGGCATTTCTCAAAATATCCTCTTCTACTTTTTATTATTGAAATACTCACGTATTGCCCTTATATAACGTGTAATAAGAATTTGAATCGGTTTTATTGGCAAGTGTGCTTCAGGGATTGCAAAAACTATTCATGGAAAAATGCAACATAAGTCACTTTGGAATAAAGTCCAAAAATGCACGCATGTAAATTAATTTTTAGTTTAGTTTTTGGGTGAAATATAAGTGAAAGTGCCTTTTAGTCTTCCGCAGAACACAGCTGAAGACATTTGGAAAAAAAGAAGAAAAAAACACTCCTACGTTGGTTTTATACAATAGGATTGAATGGGTGCCAGCGCTGTTCCACTACCACCTTTATTTAAATAACTTCTTCTTTGTTTTGTAGTTGACCAAAAGCCATAAGGGTGTGGGGAAAAAATGGGTCACAGAATCTTGTTTTTGGGTGAACTCTCATTTTAATACTGCCAATTTTAACCCCCAGAGTCCAAAACTCTGCCTCAGGTCAAGTATTTTAAATGAATTTATTCTCATGAAACACAAAAATGATCTCATAGATTGTTAATTTAGCTGCATCCGGGTTGATCGCTGAATGCACTTTTTACCCACAGAAACGCTGCTGTTTTTGTGGGCTTTTTGAACAGAGCGCGCCACGGTCTTCTATGTCACTAACGGTCTAATCAGCCGCCCCCAAAGCAGAAATACAAGCATATCCTCCAAATGTCATGGATTATCAAAAATATGTGTTGTTCCAGTATTAACAACTTTTTCCTCAATCTAAACACCAAACAGTCTCTGTTTACACCACAGTTTCACAAAAACCGAAAAGTTGATCTCTGTGTTTCACATCTGTGACATTATAATGAGAACTTGTAGACAAATTAAATTTGTATCATTCATACCAGCTGACCCGCACGGCTATCCACATACACACAAACTCTACCTTCAACCGCTGCACAGTTCACAGTTTATCCAATGCCTGGCCCCTATCAGCAATTCAAAGTGACTTAACTAGTAAAGTGGTCATGGTGGTTTTGGTTTGGCACTATGAGTCTCTCCATGGATAAAAGGTGAGGACTTAACCGTTAAAAGCCCCTGGTTACGCCGTTCATTAAGAGTGCTATTAGTGGCCGGGAGCAACGCTTTGCTAATGTGCCGTGTCATTCAGAGGTTTGACGCAATAAGTAGATCTCTCTTGACAGCTGGAGACCGAACTTAAATGATTTGTGAGCAAGAGCGCCACAGCAGGAGGTCAACAGGAGGGCGAACTGCAGGAAAGCTTTTAATCACTCAATCAAAACCTTAACAATCAGAGGCAGACATAAGGACGGATCATTACGGCCCGTCTAAACTTTTGTAAATGGCCCTGCGCTGGTGATGAGGGATATGAAAGATTTAATAGGGTCAGGTCCATATCTGACTAATGACGTTTACACAGAATATCTACAAGGTATAGAGGCATGTGTCAAACTGTTGATCCAAGGCCCTTACTCAGACACATTTAACTATTTTGTCCTTTCAGACAATGGTTGTAAATTGGTCGAAAGACAATTTAGACATCAAAATGTCTGACTTGGTGAGATAGGGACTCGTTAAGTAAACTTTTCCAAAAAGCTGACCAACTTCAACAGATACTTGATGATGGCTTGACACATCTTAAAGTTTAAAATAACTTGGAAATCCCAAAGACTTCTTTTTCAGATCTTGGGGAATTTAAAAAAGAATTTCAGCTGGGTTTCAACTTCAAAAATAAAACCAAATGAAACCACTGTTAAACGTTTTACTTTTGGATCAATGTGGAATGTTTCAGTAAAATAATCGATTATATATTGAAAATGTTATATTGATATTTAGAATATTGACTTTTCATTGCGGACTTGAGGTCAGTTTGCAACAGTGTCAGGAAACTCTAATATACATTATTTGAGGATTATCCAAGACTTAAAGGTGCTTTAAATAAGTTTATAATGTTGTTGTTAGAGTATAAGTAATATCTTTCAAATTATAAAGCTTAAAGTTCATTGCCAAGCAAGACATTTTATAGAACAGAAATAGCCTACAAAAAACAGCCGGTTTGTACTACATCCTTCTACTTCCTTCTTTAGTGACATTACTATCACGGTTAACCTCTGCCCCCAGGAACACAGAAAAAGGAGGCATGGTCTTGATGCCATCCCACGAAGAAGAAGAGTGTGTTTGTTTGTCGCCATGTCGTTGAAACTCTGTTATTTATTAGCCCAGAATCCAATGATTACAATTTATGTTTCTCTTACTTGGTTCACAAAAATTATAATCCTAACTTTTTGCAGCAAATTTTACTTTAATTTTTTAACCACTGTTTAACCACATGCTTGTTAAGATCTGGGTAAAGTGTAGCTGCAGACAAGTGGATCATTTTTCCAAATTTTGGCATTGGCAAAAGTTTGCTTGCACAGGTTCAACTCGATCCTCTTAATCTATGTTCTTCGGGTCTGATTCCAGCTCAAACTGATAACGTTAAAGACAAGTTTACAATAACAATGAAAGCATGCATCTCCACGTCATAATACGAGGCATGATCCTTCTGGGCAACACGTGCTAACTTTACTGTCAAATCACGACACAGGAACCACTGGCCAAATCAGAACTCGTTACTTATTTCTGATGGAGGGACTTCACAGAACAAGGAAGTCATCAGTAAATTGTGTAAAAAATGCTTTTTTTACATACGAAACATCAACACGTTACATTTGCAGACTGTTAACAAAATCAAAGCTTCATATAAACACGAAAAGCTGGAACTTTAAACAAAAAATTTTACCAAAAGGGTAACCAAAACTGAAAATGTTGTTGTTTGTTCATTCCCTTGACATTTTAAAACTATGGTGATTGTTAAGAATGTTCACATACATCCGTTTTGTGTCCATACAATAAAAGTAAATAGGTATCACTGCTGTTTGGCTCCCAACATCCTTCAAAATATCTTCTTTTGTGTGCAGTGAAAAGAAAGCCATACAGTTGGGATAGAAGGGCAAGTCAATTTTTTTTGTAAACTATCACTTTGGACAAGATTCATTTGTGCTCCATTGATTCTCATCTATATGAGAAATAATAACGAGTAAATAGATCTCATCTTTGATTTGGAAAATCAATGATTATACCTATTCAAGTTGTTCTTTGTGAGCTGTTCCTGAATACAGTTGACTGAAGAGCAATTTATTAAAATAGCACATAATAGCTGCATAATAAAATGTAAAAAGTTCATGAAGTTCAGCCTTTAGAAGCTTTTATATGGAAGGAAGCTGAGAAAATGATAGTCAAAACAAGATGAAGCCATCACGCTCTGCAGCAGGTCACACCGCAGGTGTGCGAGACCATCTAAACATCCCCATGTTCTTTACAGCTGTCAGTTCAGACTTTAGGCAAACAAATCCTACTTTTTGTCTCATTGGAATTTCCTTTCCGTTCCTCGTTTTCTTTTCTGATATGCCTTGACTCATTTGAATTATTAATGCAACCAATATTTAATCATTCATGCCCAAACACTTCATGCCCAGACAGAAAACACTACAAAATTAAAATGCAAAAATGAAGACATATTTCAAATTTACTCATTATGTGTTGAATTAAAGCTAGTCGACGCTGTGCATCAGTTGGACCCATAATTGTGCAATTCATGTTCATAAATAATTAACAGCAGCTTAATCCAGGACCATTTTACCATTTCCCAAAGACTCCCGAACTTGTTTTCCTCTTAAATTGCTGTTTCCTCCAGAAGTTAATGAATATGAAATATTGAATAGCGATTCCTCTTGTTCCGGGAATCATAAAAGGTCATTTTCTGTGGTAGAGCATTTACAGAGGATTAATCACTCACTACTTCAACAACAACAAGAACTTTCAATCACATTCACAAGACAAACACAAGCGTTGCTCACACATAATTAAAGGTCATGGAATAAGCACTTAAATGCTAAAATATTAAAACAGAAACAAATATCAAATTAAAAGAATTATAATATTGTTAAATGAATCAGAGAGCTGTTCGTTTGGTTGAACATATATAAATGGAATAGTTCAACCTTATTTGAAAATGTTCTCTTTAGTTGTCATTTGTTCTAAGAGTCAATAGTGACCCAAAATATTTTCATTAAACATATTCACTTGTATTAAGCACAACCAAAAATGCTAATAGAGAAAAAGTTTATTTTGGGGTGAACTAATTGTTCTATTTTTAATTGACTAAAGTTTTAAATATTTTAACAATAGTTCAACTTATAAAGTGATTTATATTCTTGGGTCAAAATCAGCATTCCCACAAAATTTGGACTGAAATTTATATTTCAAAGAAATTTTTACCATTTACACTTATGTCCATTCCAATCAAATCTAATGCGAATCTCTAAGACAAACTCTTATATAATAAATAAGTCAAATGTAAAATAGATAACAGTAAAAACTTCTCAGCTATCTATATATAATTTAGCTAACCAGAAAACTCAGATACCCATCCTTTGCTCATATGATCTTTTGTGGTAACCATCAGTCCACAAAGAGTGCTGACCGGACATAAAGCTGATGACTTCCCCATATCAAACTCTACCAATCGCTTTCACCTCATCGCCCAGCACCGCCTGAAAATTACCCACAGTCCCCCGGGAGCAGATTCCTGTAATTGTTTTCAATTTCTGTCCATCAGTCTTCTCTTAAGAAGCTGCAGTGGTACTGGGCATCACTCGAGATAGCTGAACGGTCAGCACAACGTCTGCTGAAAGGGAACACAGAGAGTGCTCTGGGAATGAGTGTCGGAGAAAGAGCAGAATTACAGCGCTAGTTCTGCCCTGTGGATAGCACCACTGCCATTACAGAAGCAAATGCCACCCCCTATGGTACCTCATTAATCACCATGGCAACCTAATGGAAGATGCCAAGATGGAGAGCTGGACACTGAGTAGGAGGCATGCGGCTGCATCAGGTGTCACTGTAATGCAATAACATTGGCACTCAGCTTCAAATTGAGCTGCCTTATTGTCTAAACATTTTCCACTCAAGAGGAAAAGATCTTGTTATGTATGAGACATTCTTTTGGACAGTAAAACTGGATACTGGTAGTATATATATATATATACTTTTAAAACAATACTTTGTTTTCAGGTGAAACAATTTACACTCAAAAATTTTATAATTTAAGAGTAAATTAATCAAATATTCAGTTTAAGTTTTGTTGTATATGTAAGTAAAAAATATTCAAAAAGTATTTTTTTTCTATTACACTTAGTTGAAATTACAAAATCCTATTATAAATATATATATTTTTACATTTGTATAAAATTTATATTTTTAATTACAATTGTTAATTTGAGAGAAATCACTTGTTAGAGTTTTTTTTTAATCATTTTTAAGTCCATATTTTTTTTTTTTTTTCTGATATTTACTAAGCCACATGAAATAATTTCTACAGTGCATACACTTGATATATACGTGTATTTGTTGCTCAGTCCATGTTAAAATCTGCTCATTTCTCAAAATTATAATTCCGTCAAAATTTACTCAAAGAAAAATTAAAGCAATTTTTATCATATTGACACCAATCCAGTGCAATAAATGGGTACCACGGTTTTTCAAATACAAACATATAAAATATCTTCTTTTGTGCTCTAGAGAAAGGTGAGTAAACGATGGCACAATCTTCATTCCTGGGTCACTAATCCCTTTGAGTATCCTTTTACTTTAAACAAAATGCATGCATTGAATAAAAAAAACGTCTATGATATTAAGTAATTCTGATACAACAGTAAACATGTTTCAAGATCTCTCAAGCCCTTAAGATGTGTATGACATGAACTCTTCACATAGCTGAATGCAACAGAAGAGCGCAGAAGGAGTGAAGGAGAAACGAGTGCTTCTAAGGGTCAAGGGTGAAGTTTGGAAAGAAATGAAGTTTTCATGCAGGTGTTTATTTGTGCATTATATCTGGTCTGTGATGCCTGTTTAAATTGTGGCTGGTTTAGAAGAATCATCACTTACTGCAGCAGTCATTTAATTTCATTCAAGGACTGGTTGAAGATCACTCAGAGGGGATGGAAACTGACACTGAAATGCGGGGAAAGAAGGTTACAGTGAAATGTATGATGGAAGCAGTGAAGTCATATTTGTTAAACTGGCATCAGTGGTGCATCAGGGTCATTGGCATCATAGACAGGAAAATAATATTTTAACAATACATTTTTAACCACATTCTAAATATGCTTGTGAAGTCTCAAAAAATATACTGCAGAAAAATGATAAAAGGGGAGGTGAGGATAAAACAAATTTTATAAAACACAAACATACCTGGCATGACACATCAGTCCATCAGCAATAAAATAGATAGCTCATCCAGAAACAAAAAAACTGTCATAATTCACTCACCTTTGAAGTGTTTTATATCGGTAAATATTTCACAGAAAAATATATTTGGGAACATGCATATAACCAAACTGTTCTTGGACCCCTTTGACTACCATTGTAGAGTGATGGATCGCATCTATATTTAATAACTAGTTTAAAAACAAAAGTATTTTTATTTAACCATGTTTTGAAGAACAAAATAGAACCATAACTATTAATTAGATGTGTAAAAAATTATGTGAAAAAATTGAAACATTTTTTTAATTGTAGGACAGAAAAAAGGTTTGGGTCACTTTTAACTACCATTTGTTATTTTCCTACTGTGGAAGTCAATGGTCCAAGAACTGCTACAGGCATTCATCCAAATATCTTTCTCTTTGTTCAATCAAACAAAGAAATTTGTGTACGTTTAGAACAACTTTACAGTGAACAATACACGACAGAATGTTACATTTGGGTCCCTTTGAAAAATTCCATCTTTCTCACTCTCTCTCTCTCTCTCTCTCTAATCACACTTGCACTCTTTCGATCATGCCACTGAGGTCTCGCTTAGTCTAGAGTGGAAGTCCTGAAGAGAGCAGAAACGATCTCAATCAGTCACTGCCACGGAAGGACCAGCCCAGCAAAAGACTTTAGACGTCAATCTCTACTGATTCATGAATCAACTGAAGAAGTCAAACTCGAACTGTGACTTTTCTTCAACGTTTGCTATGTCAGATTTTTCTTTTCTTTTTTAATGACACCTATTAAAGAAAGTAAAAGCAGAATGGGTGATGACCTTCATAAACATGCTGTGACAGCAGCGGCTGGTTTCACAAATGATGTTTGATATGGAAGGTACGAGGTGTTCGGATATTGACGAGACTTTGATAAGAAACAGAAGGTAGAGTCAGTGGAGCTGGTTTCTCTGCTTATACAGTGATTTTGGTTTAACGGTACGTCAACATTTAGCACTGAGAATTGACCTTCCTGTGAGCAGAATTTGCCTTATAAATCTTATGAATAAAGAAAAAAATTACATTACTACATGATAAATAAAGTTATTTTAATATTAGTGGAAGATCAGCAGATTAGAGGCGGTACTATCCAACTGTTAAACCAGTGGCCGATGTTTTGAAAATGACCTTTTCAAGTCCATTAGCTGTCACAGAAATGACACGTTCATGTTTAAATTTGCTCTAAATGTTTGTATTAAGTTACATTCCTGATAAAGAAACAGGGAATCAATATTCAATGTCTTATAGTCCCTGTCAGTCCCTGGTTTGAGTTGAATCAAACAGTTATCATTAAGTACTCATCATAATGAGTAAATTCACAATATTCTAAATGACTTTGCTTTAAAAAGCCGACTGCAGAATACATCTTTAAAAAATTCACCACAGGACACAAAATAGCAGTTTTCAGGAATACTTGACTTTTTTGTTACTGTTATACAGTATGTTCTGAATGAAATGCAAGTGAAATAAGAGGTTTACCTCCCAGTGCAGAAACACTACATTATGATGCTAACAATCCAGTGTAAATGTTTTCATTGCTCTGGTTAACACACCGATAGATTGTGTGTACTAGATCTATTTTCTGTCATGATGGCAGTAAAGAATAAACTAAAAGACCTTGTTTCGGCAAAAAGGATCCATGATACGATGAAAACACTCTATTGATGAGAGAAAACACAATGAATGAACAGTGTTATAAAAACAAAAATGACACACAGTATTCCTAAAAGGAAAAGTTTACATAATACTATATTATGCAGTATGATAATTAAACAGTCATTCTAACATACAATAACACTGATCACCTTTTGACTTTAACTGTATAAACACAAAACAACTGAGACATTTATCAAAATATCCTCCACAGCATAGTGGTGATTAATGATGTGTTTTTGAGTGCTCTGTCCCTTTAAGAAACATTTAGAAAACCAAAATAAATATGACATAATACTTTTTTTAAATAGAGTTTAAACAAATAACCTAACAAGGAATATTGAGTTCAAAATAAAACACAGTTTCTTCTTTTGCTATCAACAAGAACCTTTGTATGTGTAAACAGGTTTCCTCTGAAAACTTTGATGAATGAAAACATCATTTCTAGTGATGTTTAAGAATTGTAAATAGCTGTCAGATACAGTTGCGCTACCCGCATGTCAATCTTAACACACGTGGCTTTGAAGTGATAGCTGTTTAAGCCTCATGAAATGAGCATGAAAGTCTACGTAAGAAGAAAATCAAAGAACTGACATCGCTACAAGGGAGATTCAAGGAAAGTTGTCATCACCTTATCAGTAACCTGACATTGTTGTTTATCTCAAAAATAGACAACAAAACAAAGCATTTATGTAACCCATCTACGTTCTTGTCTCAATGAAAAGCTTCACAGCAGACAGACGGCCAACCCCAATGCTCTTCACTTCATGACCACCAGACTGTGATGAAGGGAACAGCAGTAAATGTCGGGAATCATTTTACTCTCTGGAAAAAAGAAAGAAAGAGAGACAGTGAACTGTGTAATCCCTTCATTCACATATGTACGACTGCCTCCTCATTTCCTTCTTTCTTCCTTAGCTTTTGTCCCCAGAGCGCCTCCGCACTTCTATCAGCGTCCTTCGTTCTTCACTTAAAGCAACCGATCTACCATAATTGAAACCGGGAACGAACGCACCATTGAAAAAAGAATAATTGACATGGTTACACAGCGCTGGTAAGCCTTTAATTCAATAATATGGCAGATTAAAGGGTTGGATTCTACCTTCCTGGAAGTCCTCCCAATAGGGAACGGTTCCACTTGGCCAGTAACAGATAACAGAAGAATGAATAAAAAGAGCCAAAAAACAAAAAAACAGCTGAGTCAAATGAAGCAACTCGCAGTACACATACACGGAATCCGGAAGTATCATTACCTCCAAACAAATCTAGTTATTCAACCCCAGAAAAGACAACACGTTGAGGTTTTTCCTGCCTTTCCTGCCAAAAGTTAAATACTTAATTACCAGCAAACAGATGGCCACCGCATTTCCAGATCTCTGCGAAATTAGCTGCCGCACGGAAAACACACCGATGTACGCGTTTGCACGCGGCGCACAAAGAGTGCGTTTGCCAATTTCTCACCCTGTTATAAAGGCCTATGATGCATTCAGTATAACAATGTGTAAATGTACAAGTAAAATGTGCCGAACCTAAATGCACATATTTTGATAATTAAGTAATATCTTAGTGGATAAAAAACGGAGCCGTGATAACTACAAACAGCATGGCTCAGGATGTGATATTGTTTTTGTGTTAAAGCTTCTTAATGACAGTAATTATTAGGAAATAAGCATTTAAACCTATAGTCTCTCACTGAGAATATGAATCTATGATTTTTTTAATCAATTAAGCTTCCATTGAAATTATAGTCTATTAGGTACACTAAGGGCTATTGGGTTGTTCTGAGGGGGTTGGAGTTACTTAAATCTCCTCGCACCCTTGCAAAATAACAACAACAGAAACCATCACTGAAGTTGAACGCTATATTGTTGTGTGTTTATCATTGAACCATTACAATCCATCACACACCAAAAGAGCATCATAGTTTTTCACTAAAACCATTTCAAATCCCTTTGAGATCATTAAAACCATTACTTATTTACTGGTTTATATTGTTTTTTTCTTCACTGTTCTCTACTAGATTTTTTTATTTTCCGTATGGTTCTGACTTACATGACCAAAAACAACATATTTCCCTCCCTGCTCAAATCCAGTCTCGTATTTCTTCATTCATTACATAAATCCCACTCCAAGAGAACCTGAAGTTAAAGAAAACACATCCATTTCGACTTGGAACTCATACATGGAACACAGACAAGCGGAGAGATACGTTACAAACTACTGGAAAGCCACTTGAACAATCAAATGAGAGAAGTGGAACTGTTGTGTAATGGGAAATGAAGAATTACCTGTTCTCAGTGACAGCAGTGTGAGGGATTTAGTGCAGTAAGTGGATCTGCGGAGGACACAGTGCTTCGGAGTGAAGAGTCTTTCACAATATGATTCAGGCTATTGCGGCAGGCACTTACATCTGTGTTCGGCTCGGCTTTTGCTAATCTTTATCTCACCGGCCGGGAGGGCTACGCCACTCACTTTACCCGACACACAGCCCTCGGCTCATGTAGCTGCAGAGGGGCCGGGGGTCTCCTCCTTGTCTCCGCCCGGTCTGTCCTGTTGACACGCGGGTGGGATTAGTATTCCTGAGCTATTGTAGTTTTACAGCAGTCAGACAAAGCTGCAGCAACATGTCGATATGTGTGTTGCTGCTAGGTTTGTGAAGCAAGAGAGGCCATGGTTCTGTACAAACACTGATAAACACAATGATGATGTGTAGAGAAAGAGAATAGCTAGAAGCTTAAGAAAAGCAGAAGGAAGAAGGAAAAGAATAGAGAAAGAACATGTGGTGACAAGTGAAATGACAAAGAATAAAAACACAATCCCATTTATGATTAGTGACAAGAGAGAAAATATTTAAATGCAGATGACACAAAGCACATAAGTCATATATTTTACCCAAAGCAACCACACACTAAAGAAAATACTTCCAAAAAGTGAAAACCATTACCAAAATATACTGACCTCACAAACAAAGGGTTGCTATTCATCTGTAGTCTCTTGCATTATTTCACAGTATGCTATTTCGAATGTTTGAAAATATGTTTGATTAACTTTCAGTTGGATTCATATAGGTAAGGTTGCATTAGTTTTTGAAAGTAAAAATGACTCCAGCATGTCCAATTGAGTTTAAAATGCTTCTACTGCCGTACGTTGAATATCAGCATTAGATTATGACATTCAAGGTCTATAACTCGCAAGATAAAATTCAAAAATGTATCACAGTCAGAAGCTAAGATCAACCTGTGAGTGTTTAGGATTAACAACCATTTACTTACAATTCTGAGTCTAGGAATGTATGTACAAAACACTATCTGTATGAACAAGCAACCAGAGTACAGCCTGTATTCTATGGAGAAGATATTTAGAAAAATGGCACACATAAACGTCTATTGTATGGACGCAGAACCAATGCCGAGTGAATAGGTGCCACTGCTGTTTGGTTCCATTATTCAACATTCCTTCTCTTATAGAATATGGGCTTAAATTTGACTCAAATAGGTTTAAAATGAAAAGAGTATGAGTTTTAATTGAATGGATTTTTTCATTTTAGGATTGTATCAATTCAAGTAGTGGATGGATAATGGTGTTCTGCCACTGTGTGAATGAGGCTAGAGAGTGTAGATTAAAGATTTGAAATCAGTGAATCACATATAATATGTCTCAACACATACAAACAGTCACACTTGGTAGCTGTTGACCTGCTGTTCATGTCCAGACAAAGTGATACAACGGTTATATCTGCACACCTGTTATCTGTTCCTCTCTGCGTCTCTGGGCAGCAAGATAGAGACACAACATACACATTTCACCCTAGAGCTGTCTACAGATGTCAAAATAAGCCTCCATATCTATAATAGAAAGCATCCTGGGGTAAAACATTGATTTCGTTTAAGATAAAGCATGCATGCGTGCATACATGCGCACAAGAACACACATAAATGCACACACACAGTATGTATAGTACGTATTTCTGATTTGAATCATTGCACCTTATATTATCCGGCAGTGTTTTTTATCCGATTTTTCCCTCCTTGCTTTTAGCAGGTTTAGCAATTTGTCTGAGATAGAACCTATACATCTGCAAGCAAAACACAAAAAATATCATTCACTTTATCCCCTCTGGACCACAGAATATCCATCAATGCTTTGTCTGTGTCCTGTTTTTTCTGTTTTTTCAAAAAGCAATGTACAGTCCTAAGATAAACTGAGAGGTCAAGTAATTCTTAAGTGAATAAGTGAAAAGTAATGAAAAGTTGTCATTTACAGAACCTGTATGACATACGTTTGTCATTGGAACAGACTGTCCAAACGGTGAAGCAAGAAGCAGTATTCAGTATATACAAGTCAGCAATAGTTGTTGACATATGACTTTAGAATTTAATGCATTTGTCATTGGGACTACCTTTATGTATGCTCAAACTGCATAGGGAATTTCATTTTTGGGCGAAATATCTTTTTTCACGCTTCACTTCTTAGGCAATAAATCCTAGATGGATTATATACTAATAATGATGTGTGCACTGCGCTTGAATCGCTGACCAGAAGTAAAAAAATCCGTAAAATAAAAAGTGTTTGAGGATCATTATTTAACCAGATTGCGCACATATAGCGTAGATTTAATATGGTCATTTTAAACAGACATGAATAATGAATAACTGCCATATGATAGATGACTTTACATTAAGAACTGCTCATTCACCTTTGAGACAAACTTAAAAAAATTTGAAATTATATTTCATTAATTATGCTTAGGATATTCAGAGTACACGCATCACATTGAAATATTAATGAAACCTTATAAAGTCAGACTAAAATCCTTTCAGATTTGTTTGCGTAATCATCATTAGAGTTGTTCGCGGTTGCCATAGCACCCATCTATATTATCATTAACTCTTCACTCACCCTAGGCCATGTCCCAGGACCTTTTTATGGTGGCTATCGTTAAGACGTCTTATAAAGGAACCAAATGAACTAGTAAACTACCAACCTGTTTAAATACTAGAAAAAAATATTTTATACTCAGTTGTGCTCCTACTTACCAAAAAGCATTAGTAAATTTCAGTCTGGCTTTAGGCTGCATCACAGCCCAGACACAACATAGGTTAAAATAACAAATGACCTGCTCATAGCTTTCGACCGTTGCTACATCTCACTACTGGTACTGCTTGACCTTAGTGCTACGTTTGATACTATAGACCAAAACATATTACAAGATTGCCTTCAGAATTACACAGAATTCAGGAATAGTCATTACAATGGTTTAAATGCTACTTATCTCACCACTATCAATTCGTCCATCTTAATGGGAACTCTTGAAATCTAATAGAATTAAACTATGGTTTTCCTCATGGGTCAGTCTTAGGGCCTATGCTCTTCTAAAGATACATGCTGTCCCTTGGTGATATTTTAAGAAAACACAAAATTTCCACTGCTATGCAGATGATACCCAGCTATATATATTTCCTCTTGACCAGATGAAAACTTCCAATTATCTAAACTGTCAGAGTGCATCAAATACATAAAACAGTGGATGACAAATAAATTTGTACCCAAAAACTCAAATAAGAACTACAAAATTTGCCAACAGAAGGCTGTACTCTCAACCTCGCAAAAATGGATAAACACCTAGGTGTACAACAGTTACCTGTCTTTTGACAATCATCTTTCAAACCTTACAAAATCTGCATTGTTCAATCTCAGAAATATAGCCAAACTTCAAATATTTTTAAGTATTGCATGCATTCATGACCTCCGGACCTGACTACTATACTGCATTTCTTAGTGGTTCTCTTGTATTATCAGCTGTCTAGGTCCTTACCAAATCTAGTAATAACATTTTTAGTATTTAGTATTATAAAGACTCTAAGTTCTGCTGTTTTCTAACAAAGCTTTAACAGTAGTTTAGCTCTGACATACTTTTTAGAGATCTCATTCTGCTAAAACCTGTCCCTTTCTCTAAGAGGCTAAAATAAACTTCAAATAGTACCTAGAAAAAAATCAATCTACCAAAGAGGGTAAAGCATTTTTGTATCTAGCATCTAAATTGGGGAATAGCCTTCCTGACACTGTTTGGGGTTCCGAAAAGTCAACCAGTTTAAATCTATATTAAAACACATTTTTCAATGAAGCATTTGTGTCGTACAGTGGACAGCAGCTTTGCAAAGTAGTTTTTATGCCTTCCTCCAAGAGATTATGTCAGCACCAAGAGAATCCTTACGTGCTGACCACCCAACAAAGGAGGCCAACTGACAAGTCCCCTTTACACAGAAAAATTGCTCTATAAGTACCACAATAACATTAAGGATAATATTAAATTCATCACATTCAATTAATTATTTCCTTTTGTATTTCTTATTATACTCAGTCTTATTATGCAAGCACTGGTAAGCTTGAGGCAAATTTGCCAGAGGAGAACTGGTCCTCCTGGAGGGGCCTGGTTTCTCTCAGGGGTTTTTCTACTTCTGGAGTTGTGTTCCTTGCTAGTGTTGGCTTCATCTTATCTGCCCTTATACTGCCATCAGGAGATTGTAGAAATCAGCTTTCACTGCAATTATTATTAATATTATTTAATGCTATTTATCAGTACCACACATACAAACATTTTATGAGAGTACAGTCTGAATTATAGGTTACTTGGGCTTCTCTTCTTTAGAATTTTTATGTCTGTCTGTGTGTACTTTGCCTTTTTTAACAAATGTAATGTAATGTTATCTATTTTTTTAAAAGCACTATAAAATAAAGTTGACTTGAATTGATAATTGACACTGATTTATACAATGCGGTTAATAACACGCTTCAACCATAATCAAATGAAGTAATTGCATGAATCTCTGTTGAACATGATTCCAGATTCAATCTGAAATATAAACATGTGTACACACATAAGGTTCCCCTTTGTCAAATGTCAAACTTAACTGAAGATTGTTGTATGAGCTATTGTGTACTGTAGCTCATATTAATACCTGTAACTCGGTTTCCAGATCACCACAGTACGATCATGGCTCTAGATACGCTTGTCCTACCACACGCAGCCTCCACACAGACTGGCTTTATGTAGAAAACATCGCTCGGCAAGATCTGAGCTGGTCAGCCATGTTCATTTAGGTCGAAACATTCATGAACAACATTACAGAATATACACAGAATTGTTACACTGCAGTAAGATCAAGCATCAGGAACAGAAATTTACGCACATGCATTTGAATGTTTGATCCATGCCATAGCTAGGCTACAAAAAAGTTAATATTCAGCCTAGGGTCCCAACACCACTGCAATTCCAAACACCAGATGCAATGCCACCCCTGTCATCCAGGGATGCTTAATATTTGCCAGGGGGCTGTTGTGGACTCAGTGGAAATAAGGTTAGTATAGATATTGCACTTTGCAATGCAAATAAGATTGAAGCAGATCTCTGTCGACACAAACTTGCACGATTATTATTCATTCTGGGGTCACAAAGAGACTTTGAAAATCTTGCCAGCAAGACAAAATGAAAACCAATGTGATTGACAGAAGGACAATTAGCCTATGATTCCGCACCACTCAAAATACAAAACGACACAAAATTGTCAGCGACCCATGGAAGAAACTTTCTCCCAATCTGGAGCAGCTTTGTTATTTTCCCCACCACTAAAATTATTTTTTATTAGTCTGAGCTGACTTCCACCCCCCATTCCTGCCAAGTATATTAAGTTTGTTTTGACTTCTTTTTCTATCCTCACCAATCACTTGCTTCATATTTCCTGACAGCGTTCATCCTCCCTGTGTCATCATCATCATCACCGTGGCAGAAAAATTAGTGGCTTTTTATTAACTTCCCTGAGACAAAGGATTCTCTGGTAATGAGAATCTCATGGAAATGAGAAACAGACTCTTATCATCTCTTTATTTCAATTGCTGGGCTCTTTGGTGCTTTTAACAAAGCCAAAGTGATTTACTAACACCATAAAGAATCTTCTCACAAAACATATGGTCCAGCCTCTTATGATCCGGAGAATAGTGCTGATTAAATCCACAAAATCAATCCTAACTACCCAAAAGAAATTCGGCACCTCAGTTGTAGAATGGAAATAATGACGAATTGGATGGGAATGGGGATAGTTATGAAGCGGGATTGCCTTTATAGTGTTATTCTAAAGTTGAATATTATTTTGTGTTAAAATACACCTATAGACACATGCACAGAAAGACGCGCACAAACACACAAATGTGTATATAGAATATAGAATAACGCTTTGAATGTGTAGGGATTATTTATTAATAAATGAAACCTGTGTAAAATTCTAGTCCTTTCTAAGTAACCACTCTTTTTCAAAAATGTGTAAAACTGTATTCTTGACATTTCTTAAGGGGACTTATTGGGGTCTCAATCGTTAAAAAGTGTACTAAAAGAATATAAGGATTCTAGCCGTTTTTCGTTCTGTGAATTCAGATATTGCTATGTTGGTAAAATTGCATTTTGACCTAAAAAGTAATTTAGAACATTTATACAGATAACTTCGGATCCTTATAATCATTTCATTCAAATGTTTTAAAGCTTGAGAACTTCAACACATTTATTTACTAGATGTTTTTATAATAATAAAACGAATGAAACTATTAACTAGTCGTATAATAACAGCAAAAACAAGCTGATTTTCTGGTAGCATATTAAAAAATTGCAACTGAAGGCCATATGTTACTGCCCACTTTCCAAAGGTTATTCATTCTATCATCCTAGGCACATTTGAATACTTTAAACATAAACCAACTGTAAAACAGAAATAGGAGAACATTTAAACTATTGTAATGGTGGGAGGTTGTGCTGTTGTGTCTGCCACAGGACACAGGTAACAAATCAAAGATTTGGTCTAATGCTTCTACAGTCTGAGTCTGAATCACAGGCTAAATGCCAACACAGTCTCAAGGGAATTCATGACTTTGTAACGAATCTTTTCATTGGTTTTCTTGGACACGAATCTCAAGTTTTCGAATACGTAATATCTTTCATCTGTCCAAATATATGTTAATACATTCAAATGGAAATTCATACACAGAATTTACATTTTACTTTTTATTTTAATGTCATATGTATGATTCGTTAAGCTTTTCACTATGACGTTAGGTTTAGAACCAGGGTTTGGATGCCATTCATCATTGCTTTGCCATCTTGTCAAACCAATGTTTTTAGCTAAATTAACCTTAGTGGCGGTGCTTTTATCATTTAGGGTGAGTTAAGGTGTAGGTTATCCAACTCGTTTTTAATATCAGGTTTTAAATAAAAAAATTCCATACATTCAGTCTGTGTATTGAATGTCATGCTGGTGACGTGTAAAAAGGTTGTGCTGAGTGACATGAAAAATGGTGAAATTTAATAGATTTCAAATTTGGTGCCTACAGCTCAAACTGCCTTGAGACTAGGGTGTAATTGCACATAAATGGCCTATGACTAACAGGAGAGGAGCAATTAGTTGCCCATTAGACTCTGAACAGCAAGACCAAACTTTGATTCGCTGTCAATGCATCGCTTTGCATTACTTGAAATATAATTAGCATACATGCTTCTTTCTATTGTTTCCCAATCCCACATTGGTTTCGTGAACCAGGGGTAATTAGAAACTCATTGTATCATTAATTCCATACCAGCTATTCTCTAACAGAGTTTGAACGTGTGCTGTATACTCTGCAAACTGTTAAAAAGTAGAAATACAATAATGAGAATTCTAGGAATTCGACTTCATTTGTTTTCAGGTACTCTCAGTAACTCAGGTAATATTTCAAATACATCAAACATGTTGTACTGCTGATGCAGTGCATTTAACAACAGCAGCACATGAAAATATTTCCCATCACAATGTATTGTTGACTCCCTGCTACTGCCGTAGACACGTGTGGTTATACATATTAATAAGGCGGATTTGTCTATTGATCTCTTGTTTTAATCATGCAAATATATAGAATTACAGGATTTGAAAATGACACCTGGGGTAAAAACGAGATCATACATATTTTTTAATTGTTTTTCTAAACTAGCCCTGTGGTCTGCTTTTTCTCCAACTTAATTCTCTTCATTAAGATCGTTTGGATTTTTCTTTTTGCTCGCGCATGCTCTTGGCATAATTAACTAATCCAAGCTCTTGGCAAATTACATCTGTTAAATATGAAAAGAGTATCTATAAAGTTTGGGGGAAAGTAAAAGCGTGGGGAACGATTTTCAGATGTGGGGGTTTTCACTAAGGAAAAAACAAAAAATGTCACTTTCTGTCTCGCCGGATCTGTTGCTCTACTTCTCCCAAGGGAAAAAGCACAAAACAACATCATAGCGTGACTTTCTTCAGCACTGTCAGCTAATGAGAAGTTCATCTTCACTGGGTTTAATATGTCGAATTGATGGCCTATCAGTCATTTAATAAGAATAATAAGGATTCATGCAATAAGTGTTTACCTAGCTTCTCAGACACTAAAGAGAGAAAAAGTTCACGGCAAGTGTTATGTAAAAAACAAACTGAATTATAAGTTGGAAATAGTGTTTACATGTGTTATATTTGTATGAAGTGTTCCTTCAAGACAACAAACAGCTAAACCTTTTCTTACAGCTAGCTAAAGTTAAACCAAAAGTGGCAAGATGAGCAAACCAGAGGCGTGTGGAAAAGTGGAGTCATTCAGGGTTAAAACACAGGGGCACTATAAACTTAGAGGGACAAGTGTCCTGGGCAGCCTGAAACAAACAGACCATCTTGAGTAGATTTACAGTGTAACCCTCTCAACCTCCTACAAAGAGAGCTGTGATGGAGGGGAGAAAAAGCGGCAGACCAGAGTGAGGTAATACACAGAATTTTTTTTAACAAGCTCTCTCTTATACTTAGTCTGGCGAAAACTTAACGCAAGGTCACCGGGATGACACTATTTCTACTTCCCGTTACATCATAAAGCTGTCTCAGAAGACATGAGATGAGAGATCAGATTGCAGTGAGACAGAAGACTGAGATATACCTGTATCATGTTCTTACACATGTCCAAGTCTTGCTTTGCATGGTGTGATATCATCAGAAGAAATATATAATAATTAATAATACTAAATCAGGGTGTTCAATTTTTTCTATGCATCTGATACACTATGATAAGACAACGGGGCATCATAGAAGGCAACACATTATTGCAGCTGTTTTCCAGTAGTTGATCTTTTAAAGTCTCAACAGCTGCACTGTTGAAACGCAAACCTTTACTTTCTAAACCTATGTGAGAGAGGTTAATGAATCGCTTATTCTTTATTTTAAGGCTGTCTGTGTGCATTACACTGATTGATTACTGCCAATTTTTTTCTATGCTTTTCTCACCAAATTCCGGAAAATTGCCACAGAAAGCAAAATCATACAGATTGCACCCTTCCAAATAATTATATTGCTCTATTGTGTTTAATTTGACAGAATCCAAATGACATGGCTCTGATACAGCTCCTGTGCGAAACAAGGTATTTGCCAACATAGATTGATTAATCACTTGAGAGTTGATGTGCGAGTATTTATCATATTAAATAATATGCCACATCCATTTATGGGTCTTGAATACAATCTTGGGACAGTTGTAATTAAAATGCAATATAATAAAGATTGTGTCCCTACAGACACAGAGTCAAAAATAAGATGACAACATACCTAGGTAAAAAGTTAATTGTGAGGGTTGTCTCTGGAGCCGTTTATGTTTTGAGCACTGATTGTTTTCATATCATCACGCTACTTTAATAGTCAAAAATAATTGCCTTGAAATTGTCTGAATTGTGGAAATAATTTTAATGGATGTTAAACAGCAATTACACAATGCTGACAGATCCTCTGTGCAGATGTGTGTCGTGTATAAATGGCTCTCTGTTGTGACTCTTGGAGAAGGAAGGGACCTCCACCGTCATTAAAGAGACTCACAAACAGGGTAATGAATCCCGAAAGACCCTCCGCACGGTTCCACCCGCCCAACCGCTGTCACTACTGCAACCCAGATCAAAGGCTGCCACTTTGTACTTGCACTCTGCTCCAAACAAGACGTTTGAGTTATTCTCTCCAGTCTGAGCTTTTTAAACCATCATTATCATAAAGAGCTTTTGTCGAGGTAGATTAAAGCCACATGAACGGACCCTTTTACTTTCTCCGCTATCAAAAAAGCATGACAAGTAGTTCAAGGGAACATTAAATGCCCATGTGCTAGCATTTTTATCTTCCCTAGAAAGGGCAATTTTGATGTGAAAGTCAACCCCATTTTCGAGAGGGCGAGATGTCATGACCCCAACAACACAAGCCTCAAATGCACAGCAGCCCAAAAGCTAAGTCAACTTCAAAACGCTTTCACTCAACTTTCCATAGTTTTACAAACAAAAGTAAATAAAAATCTATAAAAACGCATGCAATTGTCATTTCAGTATGAGGCTGGGCGGCATGTTGGCCTGGTTTCATCATGTAAGCTCTAGGCAATTTTTCCTCCCACATCAGGCTTCGGGTTGTGTGACCTTCCAAGCTAAAAACACTTAACTCCCTGACCTCTACTGGACCGAAGCATTTTTTCATTGCCCTGGAAATAAAAATGATTATCATTTTCTTTTGTGGAAAAGGGCATTCACCCTCCTTTCTCTAACTTACAGTAAGCTTCTCTGACAGCCACTGAGTCACACAGTGGACAGATTCAAGTCTATTTATAAGCTTCTCTCTGTGACAAGGTCTTAACACAAAGTTCACAAACGATGTGAAAAAACCACTAGAGCTCAATTTTTACTCATCCTTACATCCATGCTGATTTAAACTGAATTCGAACAATCCTGCTCCTTTGGGAAAATACTGAAAAGTCAAATTTTTCATGCAAGGTAACGATTGAAATGTTTTATTAGAAGCATGGCTTGGGAATTTAGTTGAATCTATAAACACATTCAGACACTCCAATGATGAGCATCCAAGGTTCAAACTAAGCTTCTAAACCTCTTGGTTTTCTTTAAGAAAAAGCCCAAAATCTTTCTCTTAAAAAACACTATGGCCTCTATCATGATTGAGGCCAGCTTTTCTCACAGGGCCTGTCCTTGAGATAGAAATAGTCTAGGAACGAACATTTTAGAGAAGAGAAGGTGTTGGATTATCCTGAATGAAACACAATTACTCAGCCGTTCTTGATGGCTAAAGCCTCAGACTGATCCTGTTGCTTCTTACAGTAAGACAGCAGGCAAGTATATGAACTACCACAACAGCCATTTCCGAGTAAAAATCCTCCGAAGTGAAATGGTGTAAAGTGTTGGGAGGCTTTTGTTGTGACAGGAGACTGTCAGCTAAAATATGAGATATGAAAAAACGTGCTTTTCATTTTTAGCAAAACAATCCACAGATCACTGATCAATTCAATGTTGGAAAATGATTCATGAGAAAGGATTTCAGATCTGTGAGGAGGACAACAGACGCACACAGAGAAAAAGGACACTCACTGAGAGAGGAAGAAGATCAGACCGGCTCATTTAAGATCAGGATGTCTGGCAGAATGTGGAGATACGACAGAAAGTGCCAAGCCTTCTGTCTGCTTTGGCTCCAAGAAGGAAAAAACTTCCTGCAGACTTGTTACACTATCTGACAAAAGATCTTTTCCCAACCTAAAAGGACTCCGAGTATTATTAGATTTGATTCCAGAGACATGCATACGAGATTTGTGATGAAAAGGATGTGTAAAACAAAGCCTCTCTCTGAAGGTTACTCTGGAGGACAGATTCTCTTAATCTGGGACAGTAGGAGAGGTCATGTACTTGCTTGGATTAAAGGACCTGTTACAAGGAATGAGGATACATTCAACAACACTGTAGTGAACACAAACTGTTGAGAAAATAAATGTTAAGTGCTTAAGTTATATCTGCATATGGCGAGAGCCAAATTCCAAAACTACGAAAACTGCCTGAATTTCTTATCTCATTTTAATAAAAGCATGCAGGTAGTTTTAAACTAATCTTAATTATAAACATGTTTTTCTAGTTTTATTTCATTTTCTTACCATCACACCAAATTTGCATGATAATAAGTCAACTAAATAGTTTACAAAATTTGGAAATATTTCAAATTTTGGATATTATGTTTAGTATTGTGTTATCATGTTTCAATTTGTATTTTATCAGCTAACTGTGTTTTTAAGTTATTACTTAATCAAAAAAATATCAATTGCAGTTTTAATTACTTCCGATGCAAATTTTAAATTAACTCTACATATATCAACTGCACAAATGTGACCCAATCTGAGAAAATCTGCGGGTCTTTTGTGGTTAGAGGGTTGTAAGGAGAAGGTTGCAAGTTTGAATCCCAGTACTGGCAGACAATGACTAAAATTCAGCACAATGTAAAGAACATTACGTAAAAATACACCCTTAACATCAAAGATTGAAAATAAAGTGAAATCCATATTTTCAGTCAAACTTGAATGCCTTTGATCTCACAATGTGATTCTGGGACTTAAGCCTGGTTCTCACAAAGGTTTTTTGTGTATATTTAACTAAAGACCCCAGAATAGCAAAAAAGTTAAATGTTAAAACCTCTAGGTTTAATTTGCATTTTGAATCCAAGATTTTTAACATGTCATTAACATTCAAAGCACACGATGTGGCCTTAACACATTATTTCATGACCTTGTCAAAAATATTTGTCCAGCCTCTGTAAGCCAGAGGAGGTAGTAGTAGGGTAAATATGTGATGGGTAATCAGAGTTTAACAGTTTTAACTCACATCTGCCTTGCTCTCCCCATCTCCAATTAAGCGCGCACACACTGCAATCTGCTGCACAATATGCTTTGTTTCCCTTTAAATTATGCACACAACCGCACAACTGTTCAATAAAGAAGAGGCATCTTCCGAACTTGTTGTTGTTGCCTGGAGGAAAGGCTTTGCGATGGCAGCTTGAGATGCATCAATGCATGTTCACAAACCAACAGATGTCTGTTTTCTTTCTCTAGTTGGACGGTCTGTGTTCATCTTGGTTGCTACAGTTAGAGAACAGCCAGACCTTCACATTGTTATTGAGGACCGTCTGTCAAGTAGATTCGCATCCAACAGATACAACAAAGGGAATAGAAGCACAAAGTGTTATACAAACAACTACAAAAAAATCCTTTAAAACAGCCATGAAATTAGAGGTGTCACTAAATTGAAAATTGTTGTGATTTTTTAAAAAGAATGATTACAGTACATTTATATATATATAATTTTATATTATATTATATATATATATATATATATATATATATATATATATATATAATTTTTATATTATATATATATATATATATATATATAATTTTTATATTATATATATATATATATATATATATATATATATATAATATAAAAACGACCTTTACTCTTATTTTTAGTGCGAGTTATTTGCATCAAAACAAAAACCCCAAATTAAATTAAATATGAATTTGACTGATATAAAAATCAATATATCATATTGTTATCATAAACACTTGTCCTCGGTTGATATGACATTAGGATGTTGGCGTTGTCTTCAGTCTTGTCTTAAAGAGGATGCACCAACGTGGAAGATTCTCTTGGCCATTTGATGACCCTTTGACCCCCTCAGTCTCATCCTGTCCTCTGGTTGAAGTCTAACTGACAGCAGAGATTAAATGAGAGACAGATCTTGTTTGCCTCGCGGACCATTTGGTTCTTGACTTTCTGCTCAGGCAGAACTACACACTACAGATTTTATATGCTCTGCCTCTCTGCTTGGGGAAAAAGGCAAGGGTTACTTCTTGTTCATATCTTTATGGAATATGGTAAAAGGAAGAGGAGACAGAAAGAGGCAGTTCATAAAAAAATAAGGAGGCTGTTTAAAAAAAAGAAATGGAACAGAGAAGAACATGGGACAGAGAAGCAGAGAACATCTGCAGTCTTGTCTCTCTAGGGGTTAAGCGTGAGGCAGCCCCAGATCATTTGGAAGGGAATGTGGTGAAGGAGCTCTCGTCTGTCGGTGGTATGGGGCAAGTGAGAAAGGCCTTGCTTCATTAGCATTGCTTGTGCTGGAGCTGTCCGTGGTGCTGATCTGAGCTGTGATCCCACTAAGGACAGATAGCACACGCTGCCTGCAGGGAGTCTAGCGCTCCGGACGGGTAAACACAAATAAAAAGCGTGAAGAAGATGAATCACTGTTTGCAGGAAAGTGGACTTGTGACAGGCGAGGGTCTGATTTTGGATACAAGCCTATTTAATTTCATTTTTGGGAAAAAAGTAATAGGAGCAAGGCTAAAGATGCTGAGTCAAACTGCAGGACCTGTTGTTATAACAGCTTTCTTTCGGACAACTGCCAGATCCATATTGTCTGCACAGTAATATATTTGAATACACATTTGTGGGATAATTATAGTCAATTATGTTGACTAAGAATTGGTTTCAGAGATTGTAATGCTTTAGAGAAGCGATGACTATATAGTTTCTATAAAATAAAAAAAGTATATATTTAATTAAAAGAAAAAATTAAACTTCATTACTTATTTAAATGTAATAAATTTTATTTTTATTTTAATACAAATATTTGAGTTACTTGGATTTGCAGTATATGTTTAAAAATTTACATAATGGTAGATTCATATATTTTTTATAAATGTAACTTTATTAGTGAAGTGACGTGTGGCAAGGTTTGGTGTCCAATACTTGGAACACCAACAAACACAGACACACGCACGCACACAGCAGTGGTCAGCAATGGGGAGAGTGTTGCCACACTTAAGTAACTCACCTCAGTCCTGGTATTAAAGGTGGAGAAGAGTGCTGGTTTATCAATCCTCCAACTACAATCCCCACTGCTACAGAGTACGGAATCAGCTAATTTGGGATCACAAGTCCAACACTCGGACGACTAGGCCATGATTGTGTAACATTCTTCCCGAAAATAACAGGAAAAATAGTTCATTTTTAGAATACATATAAAAACTTTTGCAAGTCCATATAACGCAACAGTTTGTACATTTACATTTATTCATTTGGCAGATGCTTTTATCCAGAGCGACTACATGTTTTTGAAGTGGCCAACTATAACTGCTGAGCAACACTGGGTTTCGAACCTGCAACCTCCTGCTTAAAGGTTCAACTCTCCACGAGACCACTACTAACCCACATGTTATGTCATACACAGTGTGATTTTAAGTAAAATTCTAAAAAACAAGTATTGAATTGACTTATCCATTAACTGATCGGAGGAAGGTCAAATTACGGCTTTTCAAAATTGACATAATGGAAATATAAACACAACTCAAAGACAACAATAACAATAAGCATAACATTTTATCCCCCTACAAATGAAAGAATCCAATAAAAAGTATTACTTTTGCTAATACAGTCTACGCTTCTAGCATGTAAATGACAGTGGATGACTCCAGAGCCCTACTGCTGTCAAGAAGAGAAATGGAGTTCATGAGCCAAGTCAGCCTCACCCATCTCCACTGGATTAATTAAATTGGCATGTACGCCTCTGAAAACAGCATTAATTATTATTTACAATACGAAAAACATTGTGATTGTGGGTAGCAGAGCTTTTATATCTCTCGGTGGTGCAGGCCTCCCTGCCCTCAACCCGGGTCTCAGGTAACTGTGCATAAAATGAGATTTCAGAATGAGTGAAGGATGTGCAAGAAAAACAAGAAGCGTCATTTCATGAAATAATCTGCAACTGTAAATGTAAAAGAAAAAAGAGAAATGTGCACATCTTACAGCCAAACCAAAAATTTAGAGTTAACTTATTTTATTTGAAACATTTCACCAAAAGTATATTTCTACAATAACGACTTTACAGTAACAGGAACGCCGTTTCAAAGAATAAAATGAGGTGCTTTGAGTGAAACAGGTCTAGAGAAAAAGCGAGAAAGCGAGAGCTAGATATGATTTCATAGGTAATCTCATTCTGATGTCACGCCTGATTGAGAGCAGTAAAGAGGAATATCACATCAGCAACAGCACAACACAAAACAACACATCATGAGGAGCAATGTGAAAAACTGCCAATTACATACAAAAAAACATGCATATATGAGAGACAAACAAACGGACAAACATGTGCAAAAAGAAATCAATTGAATGTCGACAGTAAAAGGAAACACTATTTAGGACACAAATGGGAAGAGCAGATTGCAGAACAAATGTGAAAAGTAGGAGAGTGCAGTCAGCTCAAAGATGTCTTATAATACACAACTCTTTTGCATAGTACTATCTCTTGCGAGGTAACAAAAACAATCACTTTATAATTCAATAACAGAAAATATAAATATCTGTTTAGGTGTCCACTGATTATCTTGCTATGTATACTTTCATGTCTAATACAATTTTAAGATTAAATCGATTACATACTCATGAATGCAAACAAAAAGAAAATATAGCATAGCACTCTAGAAATTAAATTATAATTTATGCAGGTCTAAGCTTTGTGATGCTATAGGGAAGTTAAAGCAATAATTCAACCCAAAATAAAAGTAAGGTCATCATTTACTCACCCTCTTGTCATTTTAAGCCTGTATGACTTCTTTTCTGCAGCACAACATAAAAAAGATATTCTGAAGAATGCTGGTAACCAAACACGCGTGGTAAATGGAAATAAACAAATCAAAATATCTGCTTATGTTTTGTGAGTCATAGAAGTTTGAAATGACACGAGTATAAATAAATGGTCCCAGAATTTCATGTTGGGAAGAACTATCCCCCTTTATCGACGCTCAAAGAGCATCTACACATGTGAAAACACACCTGAGCATTTAGGAAGCAACTTGTTATAAAGACTTATAATTGCTCTGGCTAATACATTAAAAAGAGACAGGCGCTTGGCCCAAAGGTCATTCTCAACTGTCCAGTAATTAGGTGCTTAATAAAAGACAGTGAGGACTAAAGCATCAGGTTTTCAAGCTGGAACAGACCAGCACAATGAGTCCTGTGGACAACAAGTCTGTTGTTGAAGGTAAAAGGTCAGAGAAAGCCAAAGAGAAAGGTTAATTGTTAAGACTTCGTATGTGTGTGCGATGGTGCAACAACCTGACAGCGTTTATTAGCAAAAAGGTGACTTAAAGCCCTGTGTAATTCTTTTTGTCTTGAAATCACCATAGTGACTACACAGGTCAAATCATCGCCCGTAGATCGGAGGTGGTGATGTCATCAGAGGGCACGTAGGCGAGCGAGCAAGGCCTCCACGTCCGTGTCACCGTTAGATGAACAAAGCGGTGGAGCTTGCTCTTTTTCCTTTTCTCGTTCTTTTGCTTTCTCTTTGTCTTTCTCTCTCTCCCTGTCGGGCTGGTGGGTCGCTCTGTGGGTTGCAGACGAATGGGCTTCGCTCTCGTAATGAGGCTCCTTGGCAGTGGGTGCTCGTGTCGAGCTGAAATTGATATTCTGCCGCGACCGTGACCTTTGCAGAGGTGCTTTCATGTTTTCTGCAGGAGAGAAGAGAGGCAGAGAAAGAGGAATGAAGAGAGGATAAAACAAACAGGCGTTTATAAAAGTTACCGGCTCTTTAAAGGCGGCCGTGCAGACCTTGAAGCCAGCAGATAAATGGGAGAGGAAGCAGAAGAGACATGCAGCTGACAGCCTGACAACACAATAAAAATTAAACAGGCGCGCATGCCAACAGAAGATTCCTCACTTGGAATGTGTAGGCAGGACTCACCTTCATGATGTCACCTCTTAACCTTTTTATTGCTGTTGATGTTCTCCTAGCATTTCCGTTTCTAAATCTGATCTGATCTGGCACAGAGGCTGATGGGAAACTGACACACCGAGTTATTGCTCTGCACTAGTTCACTAGCCCTGAACATGATCATCTTCAACCAATAAGGCTCTGTCTTTCTCTCGCCTGCTTTGTTTAAAGTCTGTGAATGCTTTGTACCTTTTAATGAACTAAGGAAGAGTGGCACAATTTACTTTGTAGTGAAATTTTGACAATAAAAAAAAAGTAGATCAAGGAGTTTTTTCCACACTTTGCAGCTTTATCATTACATCAGCGGCGGTGTTGGGCTTGAATGGACTGGGCTGACCTCTGATGACAGCACACATTACAGACCGCACCAAACACAAACAGTCTCGCCGAGGTGCAGAGCACACACGTCCACTTCAGCGAATGATGTACGGTTGTTTTCAAAAAGGACAATCTCTGCAAACAAGAAAGGATGGTGAGGGAGTGAGAAAAACAGAAATGAACCTCTACAGCAAAACACTGCTGCCAGACGAGTCCACCGCACCAAATGATTTGTTCGTAACTAAACTCTGTAAATGTGCCCAGCCGCAGCTGTTTTTATTATATGCGTGGTGAAATTTCATATTTAAAGTCTGCAATGCCTCATTCTGATACAACTGTACAAGCAACTTACACACGTCACAAACAGATGCAAACCTCTTACAAATCAAATCTCTTTCAATGTCAGCTTTATCAACAGCTGTAAAAAGCAAGATAGCAAAGCAGAGGTAGAGTTTTTATTTCCTCCAGGAAGTAACATACCTGCTGCCATTGTGCCACAGTGCTGCTTTGTGGTCGCTGGGGCTTTACTTAATGATACTGTATGTTTTGTATAGTGGTTCAAAATAATTAAACAAAAACTTCAAAGTGAGGGAGATTTTTTTTCTTTATATCCACAAAACTCATTTGAATTGGTCAAAATATTCTTCAAAATATCTTTTTTTATAAAGGTTTGAAATGACAAGAGGGTTTGACTCAATGAGTCTGGAATGCAAAGGTCTGCATTTTTTTTCAATGTTGAAGTCAGGCATGAAGCTCATTGTGTGCAACACACATAACGGCAACAGTAATGGTGAAGCGCAACAGTGTGTGTGTGTGTGTAGTATACAGGGATCTGTGGGAGATAGTAAGTTCTCTATGCTCTCATTACTGCTTTGTGAGAATGTGCACTCGTTTGTCTCCGCGTGTCAGTCTCTGCCCTATGCTTCAGGCCACTTTCATTAGTCTCTTTGGCGCTTCCTTTTTTCGATTTCATTTCCTGCTTATTCTTTTTGCCATTTCCTGTTCCTAAAATGGTCTTTCTGTCAGCATATTCTGAGTGTGGCTCTTACATACAGCTTTATTTCTTTATCCATTTTTATACCTGTTGATATGACAAATTAAGCATCAATGTTTCCATTGGATGTGTTGTGCTGTAAAAGAAATCTGTTCACTTTAAAATGAAAATACTCTCACTGTTGTCGTTTTAAACCTGTATGCCTTTCTTATTTCTGCAAAAACAATATATATTTTCTATGGACACAAAACCTATGCAAGTCAAAGGCGTCAACCTTTTTTATCAACATTTTGAAAAGTATCTTCTTTGTCTTCTGCAAAAGAAAGTCATACAGGTTTGAAATGTGTAAATTATTTCTGCCCCTTTAAGCCATAATCCAACATCTTTCCATTAAGGTTTACTTCCTAATTCTGTTTATTCACCTACTTCATATTAACTTCATGCCCAATAGAAGAAAAACAGTAAATTGTAAAAAAAATAATGTATCCCTCAAAGATGCATAAAGCAAACACACTGTGTTAGAAATAAAAAAGCATGTCAGCCTTTTCTTTCATCAGTATGTGCCTTCACTTAAGCTTACTCACATTTAGACAATTGTTCAACAGCGACGCTCTTACTTCCTCTTGGAAGAGAACAGGACTGAAATACTGGTTTCCGACTTGAGAACTTTTGCTCAATTTGCATTTGTGCTGTGGGCTGCCGATGAACCGACTTTCTTTTTATCTCTACTGCAATTTCCACTCACTTTCTGTCTTTTGCAGACGACTCAGGGAAACGTGACAGCAGACGAGGGCACTTGATCACCCTAACGAGCTTGAACGCAGACAGCCGTCCGATTAGCAGCAATGGATCCTGTCCTTTACATTACATTACATTTACCAGACGCTTTTATCCAAAGCGACTTACAATAGTCGAGGAGACAATGAAGCAGTAAATAGCCGATACAACAATAGGTGAACAAGTGCTACAACAATGCTACCGAGTTACACAGAGAGCGAAGTTACAAAATAATTTTTTTTTTTTTTTTTTTGATAGAGTGAGTAGTTAGAAAAGAAGTGAGTTGGTGAGTTAGGTGTAGCCCGAAAAGATGAGTTTTTAGGTGTTTTTTAAAGATAGAGACCGAGTCTGACAAGCGTGAAGCCAGAGGCAGATCGTTCCACCATCGAGGAACTGAAGCAGAGAACGTTCGAAAGAGAGATTTCTTACCCTTTTGAGCTGGTACCACAAGTCTCAGCTCATTTGCGGAGCGCAGAGATCTTGAGGGCCTATATCTTTGCATTAGTGAGTTAAGGTAAGTGGGTGCTGAACCGGTGGTGGTCTTATAGGCAATGAGAAGACATTTAAATTCAATGCGGGCTGCTACAGGAAGCCAATGCAGTTTTATGAAGAGAGGTGTTACATGGGTCCTTTTTGGTTCCTTGAACACCACTCTTGCCGCTGCATTTTGAATCATCTGCAGAGGTTTAGTTGTGCACATCGGGAGTCCAGCAAGCAGCGCATTGCAGTAGTCTAGCCTGGACAGGACCAAAGCTTGAACCAGGATTTGTGTGGAGTGTTCTGTGAGAAACTGTCTGATCTTCCTGATGTTGTAAAGCATGAATCTGCAGGATCTGACAGTCGCGGCAACATGATCTGTGAAGTTGAGCTGATCATCGATGATTATTCCCAAGTTTCTCGCAGACCTGGAGGGCACAATGGTTGATGCTCCTAGTTGGATCGAGAGATCGTGACGAGTCTTCGAGTCGGCAGGGATGACAAGAAGTTCCGTTTTCGCAAGGTTAAGTTGTAGGTGGTGTTGCTTTACTATCCGGGACTTCACACAATGCAACCATCGACACGTAATTTCCCCTCTGCATGCAATATTTTCTATACAAGTATTAGGAAAGATTACACTATCCTGCTGCCGGGTGTTATGAGGCTTAAAATGGCACCTGGTGAATGCAGGGGTAATGACTTAAGTCAAATTTGCATGGAAATTAACATGAGTTTCTTGGTGGGAGAAACAGGGTAAAAGTTTGACAGCAATGCTCTTTTTAAGGAAGTGCTTTATTGGACAGATAAGGGTCAAGAGTTTACTCTGTAAATCAGGCTTTCTCAAATACAAAACACTAGTGGTGTGCGAGGGAGGTGCAGGTGGTTCGTGCACTGGATATCTACTTGTGTATATACACGAGCGTATAATATGCATTACTTTGAAAAATCGTAAATTGCAATTTAAGGCACAGTTTAGCCAAAAATGAAAACTTAGAAGTTACTGACCCTTCTGTTCATGTCAAACCAGTATGACTTTAACTATTCAGCAGAACACGCAAACTGCTTTTGCAAGAATGTTGGTACCAATTAATTTGGTTGTTTTCTTGTTTGGTTACAAAAATTCTTCAAAATATCTTGTGTTCTGATTCGAATGAAAAATAAATTTTGAAGAATGTTGGTTTTCCAATTGACATCTGTAGACACAACATTTATTTCAATGCCAAGTCAAAACCAAGTTAATGTGTATCACTGTTCTTTGGTTACCAACATTCCTCAAAATCTAGTTTTGATTAGAATTTGTCATGTTTTTATAGCTAAAAAGGTTTACGATCCCACATAAGTACTTATGTACAATGTGCTCAAAAAACTGTAATAAAGTGGATCCAAACAAAAAGCAAAACTCAGTTCCTTTGTCGTAACAGCAGTAACATTAGTGAGCTGATGTAAAACCCCAATTTTGTAACCAAATTTAGCCTAATGATCATGCCACCCTTCTGACCCTCTCTTGTTTAGACTTGGCACACTCGTTTATCTACATTTAAAGGGGAGGAAAAATTGCACGTGGACAAGGTCAAGAGAAATCAGAGCTAATTCTGTGAGCTGGTGAATTAGACTAGAAATACTGGTAATAAATAATAGCCTAATTACTGCCTTGCGGTGCAGGAGGACACGATTACGGTCCACCACATGAATAACAGAGAAACCTTTGAGCGACAAAATACAGGGTTGTATCTGGACAAAATGGCAAACAATGTCTGATCATGACAGTGTGCTTTTCTGTGATTTATCCCCTTTAATGAGTAAAAAAAAAAACAAAGTCCTGACTGATAAAGAGAGCTATAATTCAGAGCTCACGATGGTCTAATGTCCCTCTTTGTCTGAATGAAGGACTCTTGAGAGCGATGACCTGCACATTATCCCCTATGCCTACAGGAGTTAAGCAGTAATTAAGCATATCAGCAGAGTCATGCCTCATCCGGTGGGCAGCCTGCAGCCGCACACCTGCCCACCAGCGCTACAGGTAAAGCATGTTTGTTTGTATCTTTGCTCTTTTAATGACATTTATGAGAGGAGTCTACAAATTAGCAATCAAAAGATAAAACCATAAGGAGAGGAGGTTCATGAGAGAAGCATTTCTATCATTTCCAGGCTGTAGCTTCATAACCCTTGATCCCAAGCAGGTGTCATTTAAATCAAAGCAGGTGCAGGTGTTGTTCTGAGGTCAGCGTGAGCGAGAACCTTTGTGTTTCAGAAAGAGAATAAGTAATGATTCACAATAAAACAGCATAATTCAGAGGTGGCTCTGTCTCACTCCAAAGTCTGTTGTGTGTGGGTGTTTTATGTGATCCTTTGCATTTGTATGTGTTTGTGTGAGCTAGAGTCTTGATCTTGTGGTCTTGGTTTTGAGACTACCCACAACCACACAATTCCCGGTTTACTATTATATTTTTAGTTTACTATTATACAGTATTACGGGTATAACTGTATTAACACAATCTTTACCTGGAAAGATGCTCTTTCTATAGTTGTTCTCTTTCTCTATACATGTTTAAATATTCTCTATATACATGTACAAATTCTTTATCTCTACACCTGTATAAATGCTCTCTTTTGCTCTATCTCTCTCTGCAGTTGTATTGAATAATCAGAGTCTTTAACAAAGAGCAGTGGTGGGGAGTTGTAATCCCACAGCATTCAGCGCTTGGCAAAAATTAATTACAAATGAAAACGGCTTAATGCTTACTTGAACCCGGGGAGAGAGGAGAATGTCACCAACTGATATTTGTTTAGGGGATAAGAGGGAAGAGAGAGGGAGAGAAATTGAAATAAAACAAGCATGTTGTGCCGTTTCATGATTTTGAGATGAAACATCTGTATCTCAGCATCAGAAAGAGTCTAGAGGGATCTCTGATGTTGACAAAATAATCACCATGCCATTATGAGTAATATAAAAAAAAAGCATATAGATACATAGATGACTGTGATACAACTTTTTTTGCCAACAATGGTCATATGTAGGTGAACATGTATGAGGTCATATAGTATTCCCAGATATGGCATTATCCATTAGTAATTTTATCAGTATTTTTGTAAACGATACATTGTATGATAATAAAAACAACATTAGACAAAAATAATTAAACATTAGGATAATTAAAACAAGCATTATTTGACCTTCATTCAAATATTATGTGTACTTCCCAACTGAATGTAGAACGAAAACACTAAAGAAATTTAGAAAGCTATAAAGATGGCACTGTTGCCTTGCAGTGAGTCTGATCCAGGTTTGTAACTGGTTGAGCATGACATTACATTACGGTGTCTTATTGGATCAAAGGTCATTTGAGAAAATAGGGTGGACAGCACCTGGCCTTCCTCTGCCGCCTTGACTAAGCATATAGGTGTACCAGAAACTTAGAAGAAGTGGCACACAGATGGGAAAAAAGGAGAACAGAAGGTGAAAAAAGACAGATTACATTAGCAATGTACATAAAATTCTGAATTATATGCAACTAATAAACGTGGTAAAATGAAAAATTATTGACTGGTTATGTAAGATTGCCAGGGTGATGTCATGCTGGTTAAGGTCACTTTTTACTCGGGTTCCTAGAGTAGCAATGCAGTAGTTGTGGATGTCCATTCCAAGGAAACCCACATACTGACAAAAAGGGTAATGTGAATGCACTGTAAAGGACTTTGGATAAAGGTTTCTGACAAATGCATTATATAAAAATCAATTCCCTAAAAAAACAGCACTGGCCAAAGTTTACGATCACCTGTACCTTTTGAACTTAAAATATTTCGGCCTACAAGACGTGTATTAATGTTTGAAATTATTTTCACAAAAAAATTAATTGTGCAGATACTTATTTTTAATGTAGTACATAAACCAAATGATGAAAAATAAATACGCAGGCCGTTGAATCCAGTTAAAGGGAAATACCCGTTTAAAAACTCTTCAAGAGACCCCATGAAGATGGATGACAAAATACCAGTTGTATGATATTAGTCAAATGCTGTCTACTTTTAAGATGCAAAAATTTTTTTATGAATAATGATTTATTTTGAATGCTTTAAGCCAGTACATAATTCACACATCTACAATTGTGTACTTCCATGTCATTATTCTGTGGATAAAATGTAAGTAAATAATGAGTTAGTGGTTGAAAGTTGTTATTGTTTATTAATTAAACAAGATTAGATCATTTTTGGGTTCCTAAAAACATCACTGGCCAATCCTAAAATATAGTCTAAAATTTAAACTCAACATGGTTAAAAGTAACGAGACTATGGACAACTAGGGAGAAAAAAAAATAAGGCAATGCTCGGGGAGAACTCCAGAGTTGATCAATCCGCTACTTAAGCATGTATATGTGATATAAACTCAACTGTACGGACACAAATGGTCATTCAATACTCTCACTAGACAAGCTAGCTAATGGCTCTTGACCAAGAGCAACTTAAGTATTGCTTAATTTTGTTAAACATCACTCTTGCTCACCTCTACTTCAGTCTTTGCCTTGCAGTAAGCTCAATTGCATTACAATTTAATAATAGTTTTAAGTTTCAGTCGAAAGCTTTACAAGGTAACACATTAGGTTAAAAAAACGATTTACGCATTGGCGAGGACAATAAAGGCACTCTGACAGAAATAAAGGCTTAAAGGAAAGAGCTGGACAAATAAAAGTTCTCTTGGCATCACAGCTGTAAACTATCAGACAACAGCTATGGAACAGGGCTAGAGACAGATCAAGTGACAGATATGAGACATAGCAGAGTGTCTCCTGACAGTCGCCAAGTGAGATAGACAGTTCACTGAGATCAAGTCTGTCGGGCTCTCTGTGGGAGCTGCTCTGCTGTAATGCAAAGTTGGTGATCGTTTTCAAGCGGAGACCAACATGCAGGCAAACAAAACTCTAGCTAACTCGATCTAGCACAAATTTACCATTCTTATCTTGTATGCAGAGCTTCAAAATTAGCAAAAAATTCACATAAAGACGTTGCCATGCTGGCAGACTCAGTAAAGCATCTCAGTACAGGAAGTTGGGCAGGGGTTTCAAGTAATTAGAGAAAAGGAGTCTTCATTTGAAAGCCAAACCTGATGAGTTTCCTGAATATTTCTGTTACGGGACATCTGTCTGTGTGGTACTGCAGGGACGGATAATTAATAATTCCAACCCGCTCTCATTTATTTTTCTGTCTGTGGCTGTCTTACTCAATCGTCCTAATTCCCAAAGCTTCGTTCTCCTCAATATTCACTTCCTCTTTCCCATCCTTGCTGACATCTCCTTTCTCCTGTCAATTGCCATCAAGTGGTATTGATTTCAGGCCTAGTCCAGACTGTGTGTTCTCTCTCTCTCTTTATCATTCTCTCCCTTTTTCTCCCATCAAAGTCCTCTAGGTTAATGAGTAGACTGACTGATGAGCTACAGATGGAGTGAGGAAGACGTCTCGGAGAGACAAAGGAGGGGGATTGAGGGAGGGATGTAGACAGGGAGGTGTCAGGTACTTGGGCTGAGAGAGGTGGCCAGAATTGATTGGAGTATGTTGTAATGTATTACCATTGGCACTGGCTAATGACATGCTAGTTCGCCATGTCATGAATCACTTTACTGTGGACACTAATGTGGGCACTACACTGTTAAAAATTTCTGGTTTGTTAAATATCAGAAAAATAAACTAAATTATATTTAAAATGTAAAGTCTTTAAAAAACATTGAATGGATCTCATCTGAAAAATTAAAAGATGTAATTTAATTTGTCAATGAAATTTACATGTATTTATTTGTAATATACTTCTTATATTTATGGTGAACTCTAATAGAAACCTTTGAGTTAATCAGATGTACTTGATTTTTCCTCACATATACACAAAATTTAAACAGTTTATAAACAATTTCAAAGCTTTAAAATGATCTGTTTTAGTGTCATTTTTTCACTGTAAACTTTTTTTTGAGTGAGGCAGGGCCATTTCAACCCTAAACTGAAATCTGACAATTACGCACACTTGTAAACACATATGACTGTCTATCTGCAAAAGTCAATGGAGACCAAACGTTTTCTTCAAAAGCTTGTGATCTACAGATAAAAGAAGGTCATATATGTCTGGCATGTTAAGAGGGTGAGCAAATGATGTCAGAATTTTCTTTTTGGATTGAAATATCACTTAAGACCATTAAATATTTTCATTTTCAGAGGTACAAAATGTATTTACTTCTTGCAATAGTTCACATTTCAGATAATTCTCTATACATCTTAGTACATTAATATTCCCACAGAAGGTCACTGAAAAATCAATACCAAGATCCACTGCAGAAAAAAAAAAAATCACAGATTCCAATCAGGAGTATAGTTTCATCATCAGATGATGGATCAAAGAGGTCTATTGTGTTTAATTTCTTTTTGAAGTCTGCTATGCTCCACCCTGGGCTCCGAGTCAAGCTGGTTCTCCTTGAGTCACCGGCCCTTCCGCAAGACTTCATGCGGCCGCTGCCTTCGACAGCTCTCAATATGTGCATCCGGCCTCGTGAAACACGCTTATGAATTCAAAACAGCCTCAAGTCATGCTCCATATTTCATTGAAGTTGAATATTTAAAAAGATCAACCCACTCAAAACCCCATAAACCTTTCTTGCAGAGGCCTCTCTGTCCTAAAAATAAAATCTCATATGCCATATCATATTACAGGCGGCTCCATCACGCTCAAAGCTTCCTTTAACAAGCAGACAGGAGCGCTTTGGTAAACAGACTGCTCCTGTCTACAAAACGTATGTTCCTCTGCTAGTCTTCATCCTAAACAACTTTTTATTTTCTCCGCTCTGCCGTGTTCTCCGGACTTTTCGCAGGTAAGTTCATCCAAGCACCTTCCACAGATGAAATATCAGTTTCACACAAAATTCACATATTTTAAAATTATAGCGTAGACTCTGTCTTCCTGTACAATATGTATTTTGTTTATATATTTGACCCATGCTGAACTTCTAGTGAGTGACTTTAATTATTTCATTGCCAAATAATATATAATTCTGTGTAAAGATATGTATAATTTTCAACTAACTACTGCTTTTATCTAGGAAAATGATTGAAATCTACTGCCTGGGTTCTCATGGACAGTGAAAATCCATTTCTTCTATACAACAGGATGTGGCCAATGAGAAGCACTTCTTTTATTCCATTTAGAGGTTGACATTTACACAATGCAAATGCTCACTTTTCCCCTCTAACCTGTGTGTTAACCTCCACATTTCCATTCTTTGAGGACACTGCTTTCTTTATCTCTAAAACAACAATGATAACTAGGAGTAATGTCAACAGCTGCGGTACATTTAATCAAATCAGTTTTCCTATTCCAGAACTGGTCAATAGAGCCCAAACAGAAACAAATGAAGCCTAATTCAGACGTACGGCGAAAAGGTTGAAGGTCACATGCTATTAATTAAACTTAAAGAAACGGCTACAGAGGCAAAAGAAGGCGAATTGTTTTAGCCATAATCTCTAATGAGACTTTTGGCATAGGCGATAACAGCAGATGCCTTGTGCCTTGTGAAAGGTCAACTCTCATTGCCATTCTGACATAGCCTCGCTTGCCTGTATTCTAACCCGACGCACGCACGGTCCTTGATGCTGCCCTCACGAAAAAGCTAAATATATTCCTCCTTTTAGCATTGGTTTTGCCCAAGCATGACATTGTAAACAATAAACACAAAACATTCCTACTTATTTAATTGGATGGCAGCGTTTATATTGAAAATGCAACACTTAAAAGATTGTGTGGTGAATTTGAAAATGTTGCATTGGCACGAGAACCGGGTGCATTTAATAAAATATGCAAAAGCTTTATTTGCACACTCTTCATAAACAAACAAAAACTACCTACTGCGGCGTCTCTGTCCACCCCACGCTGAGCTTAATAATGAAGAAGCCTGACATTTGAAACAGAGGACCAAAATTATAGCAGTTTGATTTGCATTTTCTTGTGCCATCACTACACGTGCACACACACACGCACACAAACAGGAAAAAAAGATAAACACTTCGTATCAAGGGATGGTGAAAAGCGTGCTGCAAAGTTCAGAGCAACATATTTTCATGTCTCTGTGTAACTGTGGTGTAGTGAACAACACATCATTATACTAGACAACAGTTCAGCGGCAAGTCTTTTGGGCAATGCTTATGGTTAATTTAGCTCCTGGACCACAGTGGCAGGCATCTCATCACAATTAGACTTAATGTAAGATCTTCTGAAGGTCACAGATGATTCGTTAAAAGGAAGAAAGAGGGCACAAATTAACCGAAGCTCAGCTGTCCGGTGAGGTACTTTGTGTGGGATTCAGTTTTAATGCATGCATGTTTTTGTACACACACGTTTATTTGGGAGGATGAGTAATGTGTGTGTGTGTGTGTGTATGCGGGAGGATACAGCGTGTATTTTTGCACTCCCCCCTGGCCAAAGAAGGAACAATTAAAAAGACATGCTCCAATAAGCTCCTACTGTGTTCTTCTAGAGAACATCATTGCAACCAACACAAAGACAAAGACAGACAGACAGACAGACAGATAGACTATGTCCCTACACCCAACATGAGCAGTGAGGTCAAAGAAAGCTTGAAATATAAACAAAAAAGGTAGGTATCGTAGTTCACCCACACACTCTAAACATGTATACATGTCTTTTTCACAAAAGAAGTCAGATTTGCCTCTTAAAGGAATAGTTTATCATTCATTTCCCCCATGTATTTGATTCCTGTGAACCAAAACGGAATAGTCTAAACAGAAAAAATATATCAAATGTTCTGTGTCCAATAAATTAAATTAGCTTTAAATGACACAAGAATGATAAATTCGACTTTTAAGACAAAGCTCTGAAAAGATATGATGGAGATGGCAATACAAAATGATAAATGGGTTTATCGAAACTTCTCACATAGGGGTAGAGGGAGAAATGAAGTCCATATCTAAATGAAAACCAGAACAAACACCCCCCTTTCTGACAAGACCTCATCAGAGAGATGCATGTACACTACACAAGTGACCTTGGACTAATGTAGCTGACCTCTCCAACAACCTTTTCATCAAGAAACCAGATAAACACTGTTTAAAACCCCAACGTCCTGAAAACCAGAGACCTATAACCTTGAAGAAATATAAAAGCTTTCAATAAATCCATGCAAAGAATAAAAACAAATATTCAAAAGTCCTCGGAAGGCTAACCCTGCAATGGTGACGCAGAGTTGGTGTCTGGTGAACCAATAATCTATAAAGACATAGAACCATGACCTGTGGGACCAAGGACAGTCAGCAGATTAGATTGAAATTATTGATTTGAATCAATTGAGAGAGTGAACATTTCCCTTGACCTCGCCGAACACGGAAACATGAGTAATTGAATTGTACCAGTGTATATTAGGTGCGCTCAGGTACAGTCAATTGGGGACTCGCATGGTGGCCCTGAAGGACTATTGACTTAACAGGGAGTGAGATCCAATGATCAGGGCTAAGAAGACAATAGCTCTCCATGTGAGTGTGTGTACAAGTATGTCAGGAGCGCCTGGAGGTCTATAGGTGGATATGTTTGCTATGGCTTGTGTATAGGATTTTGAAGTACCCTAATCCATTACCAAAGAAGAGGTCGAAACCAGAGGAAGTGTAAAGAAAATAATACCAGAATGGTAGGCTGATACACGAAGTCAACACTACTCAATACCGCAGCATGGAAAAATAAACCACAGGCCCACGTACCAGTTTATCACTCAAAGCCGAATTCATGTACATACAAAGAGGATGCTTTGCAAACAATTTGCTCAAGAGCACACAGCACCGGACCTTTTTTTCCGATATTTTAGTTCAATGTGGGAGCCAGACAGACAAAAAATTAGATGCACATCACAGTGAGAACCACAAGCCCCTGCAGTTCAATACCTGCAATTATCAGCCCACTAACACATTTCCTAAAGACACAAACACAAGACAACGCTAGCAAGTAAACAAGAGCGCCCTCAGAGCAGCAGTTTTCTTCCAACTTTTACTCTGTAGGTTTCCACAGGATAACAGCATTAGCAATTATTGTAAAAGTTAGTGTTTTAATGCAGTTTAACAACTTTCGTACAAGTTACTGTGTTAATGTGACATGGTGCACTGCTTTGTTTCTTGGTGTTTACGTTCAGGGGTTCTATGTTTAAAAAAAGTCTGTCTTGTTTACTGCTTTCTTGTTATCTGAACGCTAATGTGTTCTGATGGATACAGGACAAAAGAAAAAGTCTGACTTCTGTCTGAATACATAATTATTCTGGAACACCTTTGTAAAGAATACATATGATAATAAGCAAAAAAAATAAGAAAATTACATCACCAAGCAAGCAAAATTATGTCTATTTTGGGTTGCCAGTAGAAAGAACGAGCAGACTGGCAGTATAGAGTATTAAGACTTTGGTGAGATGCTACTGATGTGAGGCACCTTCTGAATGTGATCCTAAACACACCAGGGGAACCGGATACATTCACAAATAACGGATAATAAGATGGAAGCAGTATATGACTGCGAAACCCAGGGGTGTGCGGTGGGCTGCTAAGAGTCACTAGTCCCATTCCTGCTCTGAGAAGACAAGATACCTAGACAAACCTAAATGTGACAAAGTTATTAAACCAAATAAAGTAATTTAATATTATGTTAAATAGCACCTTCAGTCCTTCTCCTCATTTTTAATTTTCTTTAATGGGTGCATGTGTTAGTACATGCAAACATCTGTGAAGTAACAAATCCTAAAGTTTAAGATAAAATTGAGTTAGCATCTCAAACAGAAATCACATGTCCTACAATTATTAATATTTTTCATCTCTATCAAACAGATCTTAAAAATATGGATATATTTCTAGCCACAAGCCAGAACAGAAGACAAATTTATGTGCCCAATGAAACGTGTATATGTGAACAGTTTTAGTGCCAATTTTAACTCGGCTATTGTGCAATAAAGAGCATTTGTCTCTGTATTTCAGAGGAAAAATGTGTTACTGTGCTGAAGTGTTGTTCCAGTGATCGTGTAAACATGCCATTGTAACTATGACACTAGATTTTATGAGGGTTAGCTGTGTTTTTATGCTCCCAGTGCTTATGAGGTGTTGAGGGGAGAACTGGCTTTAAACTTCCCATTACACTGAAGTGTCAAGTTATAGTTACAAACTCATGTGCTTGTGTATACTCAGCAAAAACCATATGGCAACCGAAAAACGCACACACCCAAGTACTGAGAAGGAATGTTAACAAGAACATAGAAAGTGATGCACACATGTCAGTGGATTTCCTTCAAACATTTAAAAGTGTGAGAAAGGAGGAAAGTGAAAAAAAGAGAGACGTAATTAATCAGAATGCTTGAGGAGGTCAATTGTCTTCCGTATTTTCATCAGGAGATGCAGCCTGGAGCAGACCACTGCAACCCACGGGGGGATTGAGGTCTGAGAGAGCCTCATGATTATTAGCGTAATTAAGTTTGTATGGTCATTACAGAGGGTTTAGATGAATGCCAGCCATGGCAAATTAATCCTATCCAATGTGGAATACTGATTGAACCCCTAGCCACATTTAAATATTCTCTTATAACAAGAAAAGAGGATCAAGAAAAAGAGAGATGGGTTTAATGCAAAAATTGAAAACCATGCCCACACGAGCAATAATGTATGGCTTGAATGTGAGATTTGCAGAAGAGTGTTCCCGAACCCAATCTGGTATGACAGTCATTGTTTGGCATGTGCACACTTTGGCAGAAGAAAATCTGTGTCTTCATTTTGTTTCTAACTCAGATTCAGCCCCGATTTATTCCCTGGTGCTACTAGCATCTGTCTTCCTTTGCTTTTGTAGTGCTAACAGGTTACACTAAACACAAAAATTGGGGTTAAGTTTTCCAACTTTTGCTCTCCATTCCATTTCCCTCGACTGTGCTGTACTCGTAAACACCACACAGCTCCAGTTTGGAACACGAGCATAATAACAAGCCATGACAACCCTTCCCAAGAGGTTGAGCATGGGATTTGGGTTTCTGTCTGTCACTACTGTGTTTGCACCCTCTGCTGCTAAGTCTGCTTCTGTCATCCACAGCACACAAAGATGGAGAGAGTAGAATAGACAAAGCGAGACAGAATACAGTAATATGATAGAATGGGCTTATTCTTTGCGCTCTCATAGCTGTCGCTTGTCTTTCAGCAGGAACCCCGGTCGTGTGGTGTGCTCAGAGTGAATAACAGAGTGCTTGATGCATACTGCACAGAAAAATAAATGTATTTGCTTAAATCACTACTTCCAATCTGATTGGCTGGTTTCTATAAAATTGCAGGAAGTCATAGGGACAGGTCAATGGATTTCTTAGTTTAGGAGATTCTAGTCTAGACTGGAAGATCAAAATCCTCAAACTGTTGCAAGATAATCACAAATCTTGTTAGAGGCAGTAAGTAGCAAACACAAATAACAGCAAATCCTGAAATATCACATATATTTTGTTTTCATATTTGATTTTACATACAGTACTTGCTAAAGTTTAGGGCACGTTAGCTTATTAACTACAATAAACGATTCCAGTTATTCAGTTATTGAAATCATTTAGAGTGGTGTGGCATTAGAAAAAGTTTACATTTCTATTCTTTTTTTTTTTTTCATTGGATTTTACAAATAGTGGTAAAACAGGTTTTGTATTTACAAGATGTGTGAAAATAGCCAGTTCTCCACATAGAGATCTGGTATCATCATCTATTTCATCTATTATTAGACAAACAAACAAACAAAAAAAAAAGAGAGAAAAACAGACTAAATCCAGAAGACCCATGTTAATGTTCTTAAGAAGCTTAAGGACACCTTCCTGCAAAACTACACTATTGGACAACCTCTTCACCTCATAGTAAAATTCTCAGTTTTTTTTACTAATAATGACAAATTAGTGTTTGGAAATGTCAACTCATATTTTTTAATGGTACATTACTGCAATGATGTAAATACTGTAAAGTAATGATGTGCCTAAGACTTTGGCAGACTCTTTATTACAATGCAAATGCAATCATTACATTTTGAGAGCAGTTATCTGCTGTGGTTTTTACTATGCCAGAAAAAATCTAGAACAAACCAATCAGCCATAAGCATTTCTTTATTACTAGAACATGCTTAAGAGGTGTCCAACAAGAAGGCTGACAGTGAAACTCCTTCTCTCTGTGTCTGCCTCCCTCATTTGCCTTCACCACTAAGCAGGGTATTTAGAACAATGCCCCAAAGGTCTTTTGTCTGTCTGTAAAGCAGGGTAGTCATGTGGGAAGAGAGACTGCAGGCTGTCAGTCCTGACAATGAGAAGAACACACGCACGCACAGCAAGAGTATTAGGGACACACAACACAGTGTAGAAAAGCTAATATACTTAAAAGAGAGAGTCAGATGATGGGGTAAAAGACATGAAGAGTTTGCACACTGTCAGAAAGTTCAAAAGCAGGTTTAGATCCTTCCCCTTGCTGAATTTCTTTAGTGAGTCAGCAAATCTCTGACTTTTCATGAGTTCTGAATTTTTGGCCTTTGATTAAAATTGATAATCCTTTTTACTTATTTTTATGGATTTTGTCAGATTTAATTTACATAGAAGTTTGAAAAAGGACAGTGAAGTTTTAGGGGGAAAAGAGTGGAATGGGATAAGGATGTAAAGGGTCCGAATCAAAACTACAGCCTAAACCCTATGAGTCTCGGTTAACTTAGATAACACCTACTTTAAATACAACCTATATCACATAGCAACATTTGTTTTATTTCAACCCCCAAACCTCAGTGGAAGTTAATGAAAAACAAGGATCGTAATTGAATACAATTACATACATTATTTGAGCTATATGCCTTCAACATTGTTTAAAAAACATTCACGATAGTCAAAAATCATTCATCCTTTGCTTTTTTAGTGCAGACAGTCTTAAGTGTAGACAATCTTGAACATGACCTAACGTGTTCCCCTTAAGCTGTAGCTTGATGTTTTCTCCACAGGGTTAAATGCATTGGGTAAAAGTCTGCACAGATTTCTGAAATGGCTTTCGAAAACCCTTAGAGGAATGGTGTATCGTTTCAGTAGGTCTGGACTGAGAGTGATGGTGCAGACAGCAGAGGTTTAGTAAGGAGGAAGAAGAAACCTTCCACTTCAACAGAAGCTAGAAACCTGGAGGAAACAATGGTTTATTACTTTTTGAGCTATTATTAGAACAAAAGTAAAACTTTCTGGCAACAAGAAGTTTATGTACAAGAGTAAAAATGAAGAAAGCTGCCGTAAGGAGCATGTTGACATCAAGCAGATCCTGATGGATTGTTGAGTATAGATGGTAAAAGATGAAAAACATATGACTGTCTATGAAAGAAAGATGTGAGAAGACATATTTCAGACCTCCTGGAGAGATCGAAGCTTTTACAAAAGCAAATCTCGTCCAAAACACAACGGCCCTGTCAATAAAACTGTCTCATCTATTCTAAAATGAGACAAGAGGCATTTTGAAATCAGATATCAAAGACCTTGTGGAAGGAACATTCTCTCTCTTTTTCTGCAAATGAGCAATAAGTTTTATAATGACTTTCAAACTATTACTGATATTTATGCCAGTCTGTTCAAAATGCTCACCTTATTAAGGAGAAGAAAAACCAGCCTATAACCAGAGAGAAAAGAGCGCACAACTTTAGCCAAAACAGTCAGATGTGTGAATGAATTACAGAACACAGGGAGAAATTGTTGGTCAGAACACAAATACACTTATTTTCATCTATCTCCCATATATGCTAAAGCTCACTGGATTCCTCTCTTTCAGTTCACAGCCTCAAGCTCAGCTGCTTTTTCATCTGAAAGCACTGGCGAGAGATGCAATACCACTGTTCTGGTAAAAGACTCGAAAACTTCACAGGCTAGAACACACATAAGCACAGATTGGAAAAGAAAGAGAAATACAGAAACACAAAATGCCCTTAATCCAGAGATCTCAAAAATGTTTCAGTGTTGAGCCATAGCTGTAAGAAAGACAGCTCTCAGGAAAAATGCGTCTTTAAATTCATTCCCTTTAAAGCGCCGGTACTGCTGCCAGATGTATTCAGACAGAAGGCTTTGGCTGTCGTGTCTAATGCTGTTTTTTCCAGCAACCTACCATGAGCACCGCATTTGTAAATCATCTTCAGACCCCTGCAGGTGGAGGCTCCGGGTCAGGTGAACCCCCCCAAAAAAACCAGTATAATTACACAGGGCTTCCTAATGACCATTTAGTCGACTACACATCCATGCATCCCACTGATTACAAATTTTGATCTATACTACCCAACATCTCAGCCTAATTAGATGTCATTTAACATATCATTATATGTCCTCAATTGCAGGAGGTGACAAAATTACAGGCAATCAAAGCATATTTGCTGTTTAATATAGAGTGTGCAGAGGTGGAACATTTACTCACAGAAAACAGAAATCAAGCAAGTGATAAAAAATCTCTGGTTAAGTGATGTTGTCGAAAATTCTGTCAGCATTTACTCATCAACTTGACTTTTTAAATTGACTTTGGTTTTGTGTCTTTTTATGTGCGATACCATGTGACTTCACCGACAGAAATTTAGAAATACAGGTTAGAATTCAAGAGGGTGAGATGAATAGATGACCGATTTCAGGTCTCTTTAAGTCAAAATGCATATGCAATACTGTTCACACTATAAATAATCTTTAATCTTTGTGTTTAACTTCACAAAACATCCACATTCAGTGAGTCCAGACATGAAAACATTTACAGTAAGTGTATTCTGTCATTAATAATTAAATCAAGTGAATGAGATTGATGGCTGCCTGATGAAATCACGTCTAAGTAGCAGCGTCACTCCTAGAACAATTGACCTTGAATTCAGTCACTCGCTTTTACAGCTTTTACCTCATACTCAAATAGAAAACGCACACACCGGCACCAAGCCAAACCACCCAACAATGTGCCAGAGCAATAATGTTTAGTCTAAGAGTCAAGAGTAAAACAGCAAGAGAGAAAAACAGACAGCTTCATGTAAGTGGCAGAACAGTATTTGGACTGAATATGTAAATGTATAACAGAAACCTATAGTTAATTATGTGGAAAACAAGGGGTGTTTAAAAGCAAGCTTAGACAGCACTTTGAGCATCGCAGGCACATCCGAACAGCCTGACAAAGAGGGGAGAGAGAGAGCCATAATTCCTGTTGTTTGTTTCTCATTCAGTTCTGCCTTTTGCTCTCATAACGCTATTTGAGGCTGTTTAGAGGAGAAATGGTCTGGGCAGTGCTGATGAATGCAGTTTCCCAGTGCTGATTTAAAATCCCATTAGGCTGTAATTACACTGGGTGAAAGTCCAGATCGTTTATGAGAGTTTAGGATTCGCTTTCAAATGGAGATTCATCTTTTATTCTGCTGAATGAGCCTCTTAACAAAGTTTAGATGTACGCCATATGTGTGTAACAGTATTATGCTAATTTCAACACTGACTAAATCAGTCAAATACAAACACAGAACTGCGAACGTTTTATTACGTTACTGGCAGCTCGGCTGGTGTTTTCTACCCCGGACTAAACAGAGATCATGTGAAGGCAGGTGGTGCGGTGTGAATGACAGGTGTAAACATGAGAGGTGATGTTTTACCTAGCAGGGTGAGCAATAGGATCGTATTTAACGTCACTGTGAGAACACAGGGAAAAGACACAAGACTAAGAGTCAAAGAGAGGATGCAACTTGGCAGCATGGCAGTGAAAACTTCTTATTCTGGCAGTTCAAATATAAAATCTCTCCATTCATTTATTCACCCATTTCTAATTTCACTTTCTTCCTCAGACAACAGAAATATATTTTGAAGAATGTCAGTAAGCGAACATCGACGGCATGTATTTATTTGCATTGTTTTTGTGTTTATAGAAAAAAACTGAATTAAATATTCAATGAAGAAAGTCATAGAGGTTTTGAATGACAAGATAATTAAAATTTGTGGTTAAACTATCACTTTGTTTGCAACAATTTATGTCCATGTTACAAAACATAGGACAGTTTATTCCTAAACGTAAAATAAAATATTAGGTATTTAATCAATGGGATGTTAACATGTCAAAAGCTGTACCTCTGGATGTGGTCAATGATCCAATATTTATTGTGGTTATTAAAAAAAGACAATGATGACTTGAAAACATGTACCACAAGATTGATCATATTGTTACATCCCTATTGTTGAAAGATCTAGAATTGTGTGCTGTTCCATGCTGTAAGATATCAGCAGAAGCACCAAACAATCCAGAAAATACAAAGACAGATACTGGTTATTACGGTGTCTTCATTTACAGACTAAAACTAAAAGTAACCCTCTTTTAACCTCATATCATTATACGCCATGCATTTCAGGATTACTAGCAGAGCAAAAGTTTTAATTCCACAAAAAATCCAACTCTAAACCAGGTCAGAATTTCAGGTTTCCCCACAGCACAAACACTACATTACATCGTATGGATACACAGGGGGACAGAGGAAAAAAAACGGAGAACAGGAAAGAAAAAAACTGACAGAAAAGAGGACGAGACCGCCCCCCCTCTCATCGGATTGTAGTAAAAAGAAAAGCAGGTGGCCTCCTCTGAGGTAGCCAAAGACCGAGGGCTATACAACAAATGTGTGCGAGTGTAGACTCCCCAGAGGGTGGCTTGGCCGTGTTTTTCCCTGAACCGTGAGGGAGACAGACCTGTGCAGATGCCACGAGCGATCTCATCACAGCATCCATTCAACAGTGCAGGCATGCACAACAACAACAACAAGAAAAGACAATGTGCTTGCCATTACGTTCCATTACCATAATGAAAGAAGCCAGTCATCGTTCAGGGTGTGACGTTGTATCGCCTGCCACGGGGGCTATATTTGGCATTAGCTTAAACTGTTTTTTATGGTCTGCTTTTTCTCTAGGTCATGACGGAATTGCGAAACAGCATCTTGAGATGAGAAACTTAAGCTGACTACATTTTCTAGCTGAATAACAACATGGCATTTCAAGGTAACTCTGCTGTCAAGGTAATGCAAGACGTGGAACTTAATGATCATTCAGTGGAGGTGTTGTGACTGCAAATGCATTTAAAAACAGATACTGTTTACTGAAATGCAAATAATGTCTGGACAAATTCAACTCACATCCTATATGAAGCAATCTAAGCTTTGATTCTCAGGAAGCTGTACTACCTGCATCCAAGCGCCCAGCTATTACTCTACAACTGGCTCCTTTAAATACATATCTTGAGATAAGGTTCCACTGGGTGTCTATGGCAACCGAAACCTCACAACCTATAACACACCAAAGCCTGTTCCGAAGGAATATTTCTTGACAAAGAACTGATTGCACTGATCAAAAGCTCTTTGATATTCAAATCATCTGGGTCAAGCAGGCGTTCAGTCTCTCATTGGTAGTCCGTGGAGCGTTTGGCGATACAAAGCACAGTGGTTTTAGAAACCGAGGAATCGAGGTATGTGCAAAATTTACTTGAATGTACTCATCTAAAGTAAGGGTTGTGACATTAAAGCAGTAAATCATTTAAGATCTAGGATGTGCCAACAAGTCAAGAAATGGCCGGCTGGACATTCCATTTTTTTCTCACACAAGAAATCAAAACAAAAAATTGCCCAATATGCTAACTTAGACTAGATCTCTTTCAATTATTTTAGGCCAAATCCTGAACCATTTATCGCTTTAAAATGTTTGGCCAAAAACTGCTTTTAGCATTTGTCTCTCTGTCTCCTCTCTCTCTCTCTGTCTGTCTTTGTGGGGGCAGCAGTGTGTCTCTAATGAACATAGCTGTCGCTCGGCAGGTTTCTGATTACTGCATAACTGCTTTCAATTAGTTCAGAGCACATTAGCATTGCCAGTGTGAGTCACACAGGGTCCAACCACTCTTCCAACAATGAGATTTTATAGGAATGCCTTATTCCTTATTCCTTTTAAAGGAATAAAAGACTTATTCTTCTTATAGACAGTCCGAACATTTGTAAAGTTAAACTTAAAGTGATAGCTCAAGTCATTTAAATCCTTTATGTCTTTCTTTCTTGTGCAGAAAAAAAAGAACATTTTGAAGAATGTTGGCTTAGTGGCACTGATTCCTTTGAACTTTTTTTCCCCATACAGTAGAATTAAATGGCTGCTATTGTTAATCAGGTAAGCAACTTTCTTCAAAATATCTTCTTTTGTGTTCTGTGGAAGAAAGAATGTCATAAATGTATACAATGACAAGATTGTGAGTTAATAATTATTCGTTCTGTGATGCACTAACACTATAAGTGTGGTTTATAGTGTGGACATGACATTACTGTGATTTCTTGTGATGCAACAACAAAAAAAAGATTTCAAAGCTTTGAAATGAATCACATAAATTGTTTGTGTATACTAAACAAAAAGAGTCAATTTGACCAACTTTTGATCTAATATTTCTATTAGAACTTACCAAATGCATAAGGCATATTTAACACATATGTAGTTGTTAATTAAAATCTTTTGTTCATTACATAAACTTAAATTTTTTTTATACATTTAAGGAAAATTAACGGTTCGATTTTTAATAAATTCTTTAAATTCACAAATAAAATCTATGTAATGTTTTTAAAAGATTGTTTTAAGTTAATGTAAATATTTATTTTTTATTTTCTAATCCACATTTATTATTTTTTTAAAGTGTAATATCAGGTATCATGCAATCTGTGATTTTTAACAGAAACCAGCACTGTGCATCTTAGTCTTAGACATTGCTAAACACATAAAACCATTCCTGACAAATACTTGTTTTTGAATTATCTACACATGTGTTATAGACATCTTTTTATAGAATGACTATATTCTATCAATATTTTAAAAGAGAAATTGCCATCCAGCTAGGAATAGTTAAAAAAAGCAAGTAAGAGAAAGGCAGAAGAGAAACAAACAACAGGCTAATTCAGTTAGGCTTGATGACACAAAGCAGAAATGCACTGACTCTGGCTTTTATAATCACTCCCCAGGAGACCACAGCACTACACTTACTAGTGTCACAGAGTTATGAACACACTGACATCCCACACACACAACTAGCTTACAGAGGATGTCAAACGAAAAAATAAAACTGCATCCGGCTATTCAGTGGCAGGCTAACACAGACACACAGACACACACACACACCTTCATGTTGATATTGCTTGAAATATCAATAGACAGAAGGCAAGAGTAAAGAGAGTTAAAACATATTGTAAAATATTCAACCAAAAGGGTGTGCTTAGACACACACGCATTCTGTGAACTGTGAAAATGGTTTCAGGATCCCTGGTTTCACACAGTTCAAGGTTAGATGATACAGACTCCTATACTAAAAAAGTAAACTCATTTAAACCTTTCACATACAAGCATCTGCAACTGAAAATCCATTTGAGTTTATTAAACTGAAACTGTTCAGAGGCTCAGCTGTTTCATGGTGAGAGCCTATAGAATAAAACTACAAAATGAGAAATGATGAAAGTAAAATGAATCTATTACATCTAGATATACAACCTAATTGTCCATGTAAGGAAGCTGGACACTAATCTGTTGTCTCTTTGTCTCTTCATTTTTGAATTGTTTTGTTCTTGTTCTCCATCCTTTAGTAAATTGGAAGAGAGAGAGACAGCTGGTAAGGGATTACAGGTCCCCTGTTGAAATCTACCATGAAGAAGGAAGCTGTGTTCGTAATGGAAGACTAGTTTACAGCATACTGAATATTGCGCAGTACTACCTGTTGCCTAGTTATTGATAGGTTGTAAAGTAAAGCTGATTATGTAACAACATACCAAATAGTATGCAACATAAGAATACTATATTACAGTGTGCACTTATATCCTACATGTTTAGGCAAATGTAGCACAGGAAACCGGCATACTACACAATTTTTTTGTGTTTTTATGTGAAACAATTTAGAAATGAGTACATCTCAACGCTTTGAAAATATGCTCTTTAATTGTTGCGTATATAAAAATGTGAATCTGATTTAATTAAATATTTCTACTAGAATTTACCAAAAATATAAGTGTATATTCCAAATATTCCATATAACCTATTTAACAATTCCACTAAAACTGTAGGAGTATATAACAAATTAATTAGTTAAATAAATACTTAGAATTTTGATTACATTCACTTAAAAAATATTTGAACGTTTTTGACAAAAATTAACTATTGAATTTTCATAAAAAAAAAATTTTCACTGAAAATAACCAATATTATCAAATTTAAAAGATTTTATTAAGTAAATATAATTTTATTATTGTGGTATTAATAAAGCTTCATTAAATATGTTTCACAGTGAATACACAATGTACATCCTAAATACCGCACAGAGAGGAGTGGGTGTTGATGTTTGCTTTCACAAAGGTAAACCTCAGAGTAATAGAGGAGCACTCAGCCCTTTACGCCACACTCCTTCCAACAAGATTATAGAAAAAAAAATGGATCAGCGCAAAAGATATTGAAGGATAAAGGGTAGGAAGGGTTTAGATCATCACAGAATTGATTTTTACAGATGAATGCATGAATGTCTAAATAGAGTGGCATATGAGGAGATCAATATAAGAAAGTACACAGACACTATGCTCGACAAAAACAATGTACACACAGAAGAAATTTGTGGCTCACATTGCAAATAACACTAAAATGAGCGACATTATCTGGCTCCAAACTAATAAAAACCTAATACTATGGCAAAAACATTAACAAAGCATATGTTAAAAGGATAATAAGAAGAACAATGTTTCCAACTTTCAAGGACACGTGAGCAAGATAACCGGAAGAATTAAAAAGCACCGCAGCGTGATTTCTCTTCTCGACCTTAAACATGCAAAGCAAAGATAATGCATGCTTATTTTAACAATCACAAAACACATTTTCTAGTATGAATATTAACTTTCCAAGTACACTTGTATTATTTTTATGTTTCATTCAAGTGTGTGTTGAGAGTTGGGTTCCTCTGGGAGGTTTCCGGTAGAACTAAATTAGCCCTCACAATTAGAAAATGTGCGCTCAGAGTAGGGAATAATTTCAGCTCTCCCATCACACCCAATCTTCAACATGAGGGCCTGACCCCACTACATGCTCCATTCACTTAAACACACAGAGCCCCTCATTAACTAACCACACAGGAGCCTGTGTCACACTCAAACACACACTGCAGCATATCAAACAAAAAAACATTAAGAAACCCAGTGAACAAATGTGTTTTTATTGTGCGCTATATAGAGAAACGAATAAAAGGGAAATGGACTGAATAAAACAGCTGTGGTTTGAGGTGCCGAGAGGTCCTTCAATGAGGTCCCATGCTTGGCATTTACTACGAAACTGACGTCAGGCTAGGTTTATAATACCATCCTTCACTGAAGCTTTAAATGAGAAAAACACAACAAGGGCAGCCAATTAATTTGTCTTTGATTAAGTTATAATGAGAGTTCACTGCCATCTCCAGTCTGGGTCACTTGTTTTGCTTTGGTGGCCCGCTTGCAAATTAGCAGCTACTGAACCTTTGTCTCTGGAAAATAAAAACTTTCACAATTAGGAGCTGTTATTGTTCTCTCCCGTTTTCACTCGAGGGTAGCTGTAAAAACAAACCAATAAGTGCACCGTGAAGACATGTTCATGGACACCATGGCCAATATGGCTGTCCGTGAGTGTAAAGCAGGTGAATCAAAACTAATGGACAAACTGAACAACAAAATGTTTAAGCATGCAGAAAATAGAAGGAATCCAAACTACCAAAGGGCATAAAACTTAACCATGGGTCATACAGATTATTTTGCAAAAATGTGGGTAACAACGAAAGAGAAGGCAGATCATCACTCGCTTCTGGCTGTAAAAACACTGCCAGTGACAGCTGACCTTAGTCCTGATTAGGACAGCGAATTGCCCTTTGCCATTGCAACGAGAGACAGACGCTGAGCCGACGGCTCCTCTGATCTAGTTTGTGTCAGCGAGGTCGCTGTGGACATCTAACCCTTACCCTGAACCAGAGAACAGGTGTTTTCAAACCTTTAGAAGTACTGCGAGACACACCGGCGGTATAATAATATCTGAGTGAAGCAGGAATGACAGTGTAACCTGTGAGACTGACAGGGCTGTTGATGTAGCTGGCAGGAACAAACCGCGTATCTCCCCGAGGAGCTGTCACCGCATTTAGCCAAATATATCAGCATGGCATTACTGATCAACAAAACACCTGCTTGGCCGAGTCCCTACAGAGGGACCAAACACCTTAAGGCTTTCTCTCTCGCTATTTTTCCCAGTGTACATACAAACGCAATCGCTTTGCGCCACGCACTTATCAAACAAAAAACAATTTCATCTAATTCCCAGACGGTCCGCCCACTCCCTCCCCTCTTCTTAGCTAGCGTCAACAGACCGTTGCCTCTGAGAATCCGTGTCACTTCCTGTTTGTCTCAGCGTTTCCGTGCCGACCACTGGGGTTCCTGGCAGGGAAGTGGGCAGGAACCATTGGAGGCACAACGTATCTCCACGGAAACGCGAGGTGATTGATGGCTGAACCTGCTTACCTTGGGCTGCTGACTGACAGCGACAGCGCAGAAGAGGCTTTTACTGACATTTGTCATAAATCAACTACAATTTCATCAGAGAGAGAGAAAACGAGAGATAGAGAGGCCTGTCATCTAAGCCATCTGTTATCACTCTACACTTCACATCTCTCTCTCTCCATCCTCCTCCTCTTCCAATTGTCGTACACTAGCGCATGGAGCAAACGCGTCCATGTGTTTGCTGGCAGGTAACTGATGTAGGCGTAGGTCAGGATCTTGTGTTGCCACGGCACTTCTAATGTTGTCTCAGTCTTAAAGTAAACAAGAAATTTAGGATTGACCTCATTTACTTAAATTACACTTTCCCAGTCATATGCATTATTAATCATTCATATTTCTGGCTAAGAACAGCTTTTACAGGTTTTTTAGTGTTGGTAAATATAGAAATTTATTTAAAAATGTACAACTATAATCTAGTATAATACATATATTAATTGCAATCAATTCAATTAATCATAATTATTTGATAATGCAAATATAATACTGTATATATATATATATATATATATATATATATATATATATATATATATATATATATATATATATATATATATATATATGTAGCAAAATAATAAATACAATGTAAAATTATTTGTTAAAAACATGTGAGATTTTTGTTTATACAAGATGTGTGATAATTGCCACTGCTCTACACAGAGATCTGTTGTCATGATGTATTACAACTATTATTACAAGATAAAAAGGGGAACAAACTTAAACAGACTAAATCCAGAGGACCCGTGTAAATGACTTTAAGACACTTCAAGACATATTTAATATATAAGCATGGTTACAGTGCAATAAAAACTTTCTCAACTATACTGCACAATAAATTAGATTATTACTAATAATGATAAAATAAATGATAAGAAATGTAAATTAATATTTTCTAATGGCAGAGTGATGTAATATTCATGCGGTACGCGCTTTTGACGTTAACGTTGCAGATCACTGCTCTTGTTTACCATATTGGAAGCCCCATCGCTCCATTCATTTTCTTGGACAATGGAAAAAGGTACATGGCATCAAATGCTTTTCTGCCCCGAGTTGACTGTTTTCAACCCGAAGTGCTCGGTGTACTCAGTCAAAAACACTTCATACATTAAAAACACGAGGTGCCCGGTGCACATGAACAGCGTGCTAAACGCTCTCTGCCTTTCAAATTTTCTATAAAGAGGCGCATATAACTGCAGAAAGCATGTTTGGTGTGATCCACCTCTTAAACCACTGAACCAAAGAAAGACTTTTGCACAGTACTTTATATATACCTGCATATTAATATTTTTGATATATATAGTAAGTGCTTTCGGAAATTAATATACATGCTTCACACATACATTAAATGAACAAACATTTTGAAATATAATAATCGACTTGAAATCACTTGTTGAACTAGAAAAACCTTAACCCATTAAATTACGGTGACAACTCTAAAAAACTGAACTTGGAAAGCTTCACAGTTGTTTCATAAGCCAAGTAAGGCCTTGCATACATACTCTGGTATGCTTCCAACAACTCCTGAGAGATAAAGTAAATCGCTTTATCGCAACGAATATCCTGCTTTACACATATCACCAATGAAAAAAGGCTTGTGAATGCTGTTTGACTTTAAAACTGACCCAAACAACAAACTTGCATCCTATTCGTCCCCTTCCGGCTAATGCAGACATCTCGTAGGGCACCGTGGCCTAACCATCTCTGATAGGCTGACAAATTACATTATGCTTTTTCAGGAGACCCACGACTCATCTGGTAAGCTATTTTCTAAGGCACTTAGGTAAAGATCCCACTCCTGCACATGACCTTTCAGACATCCTGACTCTGGCTGTGGCATTCTGAGTGGCTATAAAGAGAGCAGCCTGTAGTGTAAAGGCCAGATCTCTCTCTACATATATGCAGAGCTAATCAGCCGCTGCATGAAAGCGTCAAACTGCGACAGCAGGCACGGAACATAATAAAGTGGAGAGAGAGAAATATGTAAGGGTCAAAAGAACCACACAAAAACCAACCGACTTACCCGCGGTGTGAAGTCGTTGAAAGCACAAGGCCAAAAAGCAAGCAGCATCCATCACTGCTGTCTGTTCCCCTCAGCCACACACACACACCTGGCTGAGCAACATCTGCACAAACACATCTGCCGCTCCACTGGAACCCTTTGAGAAACACTGAGAGCCTGTGCTATGGTGGGAATAAAGTCAGGGCTGTGAATATATTTACAATTTGTCAAACAGGTAGTTCTGGTAGTCTAATTGGATCAAGCGCACTGGTCAGATGCAAACTGACCAAGAAGTGTCCGATTAGACATGAAGTGGAGGAACGTTCGATTCAGAGAAGACGGTTAAAGAGATTTGTTTTGTAGAATTCTTCACCAGACTATCGAAATTCTTCCAACATTATTGTAATTGCGTCCTTTGCAATTTGTTTAATCTGTTTGCCACTGACCGCCCCACAGCAAGACAGCCGTTTTGGTTCAAAGCAAGTTCAGAACAGCTGCACCATTGTTGTTGTTTACTAATCTTGCCTTCCATCTTTAAAAGAACTAATAAACTAACAAAAGCAGACGTAAATTGTTTCTTCCTCCTGTGTGGGTTTTTTCAGTCGAATTAAGAGGATTAGAGGTATTACATTTGCTGCTAATAAAAGTGAAAGAGGAAGGCTGATGTAGAGGAAATAAAGAGAGAAAATGAAGGGGGGGGAACTCATCTGAACTGTCAACGTGTAAAGTGGAATTTGCACATGAAAACGCCGGTGTTGAATTTGCGCATTTGATAATTCTGACGTGCAGGTCTGCGAGTGAAGTGATTAGCGACGCCACCGTCTTCGTGATCTATTTTTTGTGCTCTTCATCTATTCCCTGGCGTAAGAGATGAATTATCTTTTAAAGACGAACACTCTGGGTTGGGCTTCTTTGTCCTGTCACTTGGTGTGTGTGGATTCCTCTATAGATAGAAGATGGACTTATAATGGTTAGCTTTGGAAAAAAACTACAAATGCATTATTTAAATAATAAGAATAACACGTCTCTTCAAACTTGTCAACTGTGAAAAGGCAATCGATCAATTCGACTGACTAGACATTTTAAAATTTAACTCCCTAAGCAAAACCCAGCCAAATGTCAGCAAGATATCAATACATATTCAGCAACTAAACAATAGTTCTCAATCACAATAAAAACACGGGTGCGCATGCAAATGCCAGCACGCCACAGGAAAAGGCCTAATTGCACACCATCCTGATAAATCACATTTTCATCTCCTCTCTGGACAACACACCTTTCCTTGATGGATAGGTTACATGTGTCCCTCTTCTTCTCTAATGCTACACCGCCATCTCTCCCTCCTTATACTATTGTTCCTCCCCTAGTACAGCACCAGTGGCGGCAAGATTTAGAGGATTAGAGGCAGGAACGCTTGTTCTCTCCTCTTTCCCCCAATGCCTCGTTCTGTATCCTCTCATCTTCACCGAACAAAAGCGGATTTCAGCCATTAAAGGTGCGATAATCCTGAGAAGATGGGATGAGGTGGAATTGGGTACGTGAGAGACAGATAGAAAGAGAGAGAGTTTTCAGCTGTGTGGTGGTTTGGAAAACACGTGAGGCTGATTTACGCTTAAAATTCAAACCCCAGCAGAGGTCAACCAAACAGTTCTTTATAAAAACTGACTCTGGCCAGAAAGCTAAATCCTATTCGTATAAAATATGTTAAAAATTATGCGTTTAAAGGAAAATGTGCAATAATGAAGAAACTAAAACTGGATCAGTGTGTGTTAAACAAACTCTATAAAAAAAGAGAAAGCCACCATTCGCAACAATAAATGCATGTTTTACTCAGGCCAAACCAAGATAACATTCTGGAAAAACAGTGATGCTGTTGGCGTATAAGATATACAAGCCTTATATTACTGTTTAAGCAGAACGTGTGTGGTTTCCTCAGGGCATCTCATGGCTGAGGCATCCGTCAGGCAGATTTTACACAGCTTTCTCCGTCTCACTTCTGCAGTTTCTCATTCATTACCGTCGACCAAACAAACACCAACATGCAAAAATGCAAATGACAAGGACACACGCACAAGCGCATACATACGCAAACCCAATTTCTCAGAAAAGGCTAATTTAATATGAAAATGGGACTTAATGAAGACCAGCGTAATTGCCTTTTATCTTCATTAGATGAATGGAAAACTCATTGTGCATTAAAGGTGAAAAGTGCTGTTCTCCTGCATCTGGCACACAGGGTTTAGATGTGTGACTTAAAGGTGGTACTACAAGGAAAAGAGGGACTATAAGGGAGTTCTACCAACATAGATTTTAATCATGATGAGAAATGGTAATTAATGTTTTTTTAACAACATTTCAGCCAAAATAAAAAAAAAGGTCTTCCTCTTGTAATTTCAAACCAGTATGACTGACTTTTGCCGAACAAAAAATAAGATTTTATGAAGAATTTTTATAAAACCTATTGACTTCTATTGAAAACAGATACCAATATTCTTCTAAATATTTTAATTTGTGTTCAAACTTGTGTGGCATTTTTTACCAGCAGAGCATAAGAGAAGGTATTTTTAAGAATGATGACAAGTGATAAATGGGGGCATCCATTGACTTGAGATACCAACATTCTGCTGAAGAAAAAAAATATTCTACAAAGTATACTCAGATTTTGTATTGTACAACAAATTGTTGTCATCTGTCATTGCTGTGTGTGAATAACCTTTTTTATTTTTGGGTGAACTATACCTTTAAAGAGGCAATTTCATCAAAAACATCCATTTTACACATTTTGTGCAATATCAAGTCAAAGAATTTCTATTGCAGTTGCCTTTATAGGCAGTCAACGTGATTTAGAACGGAGCTAGTGAGTGACAGAGAGAGAGAGAGAGAGAGAGAGAGAGAGCACAAATGATGGGAATGAAATGGATTTGTTAATCTCTCAAGACTAACACAATGGAACGTCAAGCTATGTAATTACAATCTGATGCTTCCTGTGAGAGGCTGTGCAGCATGTCACTGCGGATGTGTCGAACTGAATATACAGCAATGACTTTTAGAATTCACAAACACAAAACTCATGCCACACTACACAGAAATCTGACGACAGAAAGAGAAAAGGATATTTCCACATAGCAATTGATAGAAAATAAACCCAAAAGGAACTTTGCAAATACTTTGTGGAAACCACCTGTACCCCACCTGTCAGCTAAGCATTAAAAACATACTGAAGATTTGCTTTAAAGATTGGACCCATACATGGTTTTTGACGAGATGATGTTAATGAAGTCGAACAGTGAAACTGTCCCAACAGGGTTTGCTTTACAGCCGATCAGAGAGTAAGGGTTGCCTAATTTATACCTTAGAGAGAGGTGATCACAGCACGAACTGCTCTAATGATCTCAACCTGTCTAGGGGAGCACGACTAGGACTAAGCCCCCAGGCCACAACAAGGGGCTGAAGACGGAATTAAGAGACCATTGAAGGGAGGGGATCTGCCCAACGGCAAACTGCCCGAGGTGAAAACCACCCACTAGACACCCCAAGACTAATTTCGCTGAAGCGAAACGTTGCTAGGCTCCGCCTGTGGGCTGTAGATTGAAAGGACTAGGAGGCAGGAGTCAGGGTGGGGACAGTGCGCAAGCCAATGAGATTGGCTAAAAGCCTCAGATTTGGTATGGCATGGTCTGGATTGAGAAGGAGTTTGAGGATGATGACAGTCAGACTGAGGAAAGCTTTCATTATTTTCAGAAGCCATGTCATAAAAAGCTGGGTGGATTTGACTATGTTACCCACCCATAGAGCTTGAGCTTTAATTCAACATTCGTACTCCAGCACTGCAAGCAATATCCACACCCTGTATCGCTCCTTCACTGATGGCACAAACAGCCTCGTTCAGCATTCAACATGTGTTTTTCAGCGCAACCAATCCACAGAGTCGGCCACTCTGTTGCCATGGCAATCTCCGCGGCATTACACCGGGACATGCGCCAGACAGTGCCGCTGCTCTGCATAGCCCAACTCGGATCAATCTCTTCTGTTACTGAGGAAAATTGAGAAAGAGTGAGTGAGGGAGTGAAAGAAAGAAAGGGATGAATGGATAATTAAACAAGGGCCATGATTAGTACCTTTTCAACCGCTTCAGCAAACAAATCAGAGTGTGATTTGCCTAAACAAATCAAATCAGGGGTTTCTATACCATGCTCTCTTCTTTTAGCAACTGCTTAACTACGTGCCCTTGTTCCTAATGCATACTTGTTTATAACTTGTTTTCTTTTTATAGTTCCTTTGGATGATACATAGAGATCAGGTGTATTGGGTTTGGGTTCAAGAATCATGAGGTGAATTCACAGCATAGGGCATGTGGAGGTTTGTTTAATACGGATGAAAGCATGCCAGCGTCCCTCCCTCATGCTGAGGCTGGGAGAGAGATATCTTGTGTAGAGCGGTTATGGGAGGGGTTGGTCTGTATGCCGCTCTGAGATAAGGGGAGTATAAAATTCAATTAACTGAAAAAGCCATACAACAGCATTCACCCACCCCTCTAATTTTTATTATTCTCTCTCTCTTTCTTTTTAATCTAAAAATGACGTGTTTTGATTGCAGAACAAACCTGAAGCTCCTGACCGATCCTTTTAAAGAAAAAGCAGCGTGACCAGCCCGTTGTTTACACTTAAAAAAGTTTGACTGTGTTTTTACATGAAACAATTTACACAAAAAGATAAGTCAATTTAAACGCTTAAAAATTAAGTAAATGAACTATTAAAATTTTTTGTTAAATAGTTTTTATTTCATAAAGTAAATCTGTTTATTTTTGTGAAATTGTACTAACTGTCAGCTTTTTCATTGGCTACTTCCTGTTGATTCATACTTAAGCTGCTTCGGAATTGCATACTACACAGTACACACTGAATTTTGAATACGTAAAAACAGCATGTTCTATAGAGTATGTATTGAGGTTGAATGAATAGCTCTCAGATGTAATATCTCCGCCTATTTTTGTTGTAACGTGACCTGTCCGCTCTTTGACCTATGAAGAATTACAGGCAACCTGTACATACTACATGTGACTCATTCTGATTTCCTTTAATATTTAGTACATTTTGTCTGCAGATATTCTATAAAATTTACATTTACATTTAAGACTTTAGCAGACACTTGTATCCAAAGTGACTTAAAAAGAATTGAGGAGACAATGAAGCAATAAATAGCAGAGATAACAATAGGTGAAAAGTGCTATAATGACATATTACCTGGGAAGATAAAAAGGTAATTTTTTTTAAGAAAAAGTGAGAGGGAAACTTCTTGCATCTTAATCTTAGGTTGCCTCATGTCTCTACCTCCAACTAGATATTTACTAAATCCACATAATTTTTTACAGTGTACACAATCATCTGCTATATTTAATATCTTTATGTCAATTGAGCGGGTTTCAAGTAAGCTTGCATGTGAAAGATGTGATATTACTTGTGTGGGTGTGACTGTTTTAATACTACAGCGCCCATCATGTACTACCCACTGAAAATCTCATATTTGAGTATCTCTTATTTTATCATTAGTCAAATACAAATCTTTCTACCTTGACTAATCCAGTTGAACTCCTCTTCCTCAAGAGTGTGCATCTTTTCTTATTCACAACTCTCATCTTCTCTATATCTGTCCGTTCCCTCCTGCTTGGAGCGTTTGGCTCCAGCGGAGGGCCTATCAGTGTATCCTGCATTACATGCTGAGTCATTGTGAGGTTTGTATGGAGGAAAGGAGAGTAATCAGAGATTAGCCAGCGACCCAGAGCTCAGTCTGCCCTCTGTCAGAAGGCTGATTAGGGCTCTTTCCCTGTCACTGCTCCAGCGCTACCTGCTTCCATTACTTTCTTTTGTTTGTCATGAGAGTGAGAAATTATCGGTGAGAGTGAGAAAGAGAATGTAGGCCAGGATTAAAGAAGTTCAACTAAAATTGAAACAAAAACTGATATGTTCTTCTTGTCACAGATGGCATAGAAAGGATGATGTCAGTTGAACAACCAATAACTAAACCACTGAGGACTAAAACACCCTTAAGGTTGTATATCTGTCTGTCTATATGGCTGTAATTTGTGCAACCAATAATTTGTCACCTTAGAATGAAAAAAATTTATTTGACATTTTTGTTAAAATCTAGTTTTACATGTATTCTGTCATATTCTATTTTTTCCTGAACAAACTCTTCAATACAAAAGATTGAGTGATAATTCGCTCACAAATAAAAATGATGTCATCATGTATCTACCCGTTGTTGTGCAGAACACAATAGAGGATATTTTGAAGAATGTTTTTTGTATACAATAGAAGAAAATGGTTGCCACTGATGTTTGGTTACAAACTTTCTTCAAAATATCTTATTTTGTGGTCTGCAGAATAACAAAATCATAAAGGTTTAAGGATATTTTTTTATTTTTAAGGGGTTCCATCACTTTTAACATTTTAATAAGAAAACTTATATCCATCTTTAGAAAAACTTTTTCCTGTCTCTCGTAAATTAAATTTTCAGGGATCTGCATAAGATGAACTTTTGCAATGACTAAATGTTTAGCACTTCTTATGAAGCATTATATAAATGTGAAATAAATTTCTTGAAAAGAATTGGATGTAGCATTTTTTTGAAATGTCCAACATTACCTTCCTATTTTCCTATGTTACTTTCGTCTTAATACATATAATAAACAATGACCCAAACAGCAGACCTCATTACCTGTTTAGCTAAGTTCATTTGGACTCATATAGCATTCTGAAAGCATTTCAATGTACATTGGTATTAAACTTCTCCACTTGAGAAACCTCAGAATCTCTGCTTAAAAACAACACAAAAACACATATATCTTAACATCTCCAGCCGGAAAGGTGAACCATGTCTGCTTGCACAAATCGTTATAAACCAATGAACAACGAGAATGAGCATATAGAGAGCTTACAGAAGACACACTGTGTTTGTCCAGCCCTAAGGAGTAAAATGGGATCAGATTTGATCTCAGTGCCTATGACATTTCTGCCATTTGCGAAAATGCCGAAACTCAGTATTTTCCCTGTGCATAGGTACTGAAAGAGGAGTGTGTGCTTGCATTCAGTCAATGTTCCTCAACTGGTTCTTCTTAAATTATTCTTTAACTCTAATGAAACGCAGAGGCCCCGTATGTGAGGTGCAGATGAAGCATTGCTCTAAAAAACGAATAAATCAAGAGTTCTGACAGTCCAACTTTTAGAACAGTGACATGTAGCATCAATTAGAGGGCAAGAAAGAGGAATGCAATTCTCTCTATTTCAGCTCACTGATTAAATATTGCTTTTCCTCCCCCTTTCTTTGCTTCTGTCACATTAGGAGGAGAGAGAACGAAAAATGAGAAGTCCATGGAGCACTTCACTGCTTTGATAGGGGTTTAAATAGAAATCCTGCATTGATAGGTGCCTTGCACACCCAATTCATCATGATAAATCCTTTTAAGAAATCAGATGAGGTGTGTAAAAAAAGAAAGCATTGTGTTTATGTGCTTCACAACGATACTTTTTGAAACATTTTAGATATAATGCAAGGTACAAAAAATATCAGTCTGACAACTCCGCTGCGTCCTCGAAGTAACTGTCAAGGCATGATTAAAAGAGCTGATAAAGTATGCATTTATAATGTATGTACTGTTTACTAAATGTCACGGGTCTGTATATCACCAAATCTGTTTTGGCTGTGTTGAAACAGCTTGCAGGCTCTGAATAAGTCTATTTTTTTAGAACCCCTCTGTATTGTGAAGTGATAAATGCCACAAATCCAAAACATACTGGGATATGTTTTATATTATTTCTGTTTTCATTCTTATACTTTATTTCTCTTCTCCCCTGTAGGCTCTCGAGCCTGAGAGATGGGACGAGGCACGAATGAGCGAGCAAGAGAGAGTGAGAGCTAGAGAGAGAATATATCACTAAACCTCTTGCCTAAAGCAAATTTTCTCTACATCAGCAGTGTGGCTCTCTTGTACAGCCTGACAGAGTATAAGCCATTTGATGCTATAAAAAGGATTTCATAATAGACACATTCCCTAAAATAAATTCATTTCAGACATTTATTTTTGTGTGTGTATTGAAAGGGTTATAATGTGGTTAGAATTGTATAACCGGATTAAAAGGGTCGAAATTGTAACTTACAGTCTCTTCGCATAAGCCTTTTAAGAAATACAATTCCATCAATGACTTTGCAATTCATTATATTTCATAAATAATTTCAATGTCCTAAGAAGTTAAAACAGGATTACACTAATGACTGTGCATCACTAAAAGCAAGGACAGTCATGCTGGTTTTGATATGAAATCATGAAGGCTTAAGCTCATTAATATTTGAAGACATTCAGGTGGGATTTTAAGTACCGTTTAGACAAAAAAGCTACTGATGTAACATGCTTTGTAAACTGACGAACAGACTAGATTCTACTTAACTACATCTGTTAGTTATGACTGTGAGAAAAATGTGGGTAAAAGTAATATAAAAATTTATAATACTTATTCATATTACAAATCAAACAAAAAATAATCATGATTATTTTGCCAAGTGTTGAGATCATGATTATTTAACAATTAAACAATGACATCGGAAAATGAAAAAGGAAATAGATTAATGATTCATAAATAACCTTTTTAACAAATACATGTAAATGAATTTAATAGAAATTATACAAATACAAACATGTATTCATACAAATATGAATAAAAGTTGATTCAAATAACATACAAATATGAATAAAAGTTGATTCAAATAAATTATACTATCTAAAAAAATGATATAATTCAATTATTTGGAATCAATTTCATACATTTGCATAATTGTTGGAAGCCAAACTGAAAATTTTTTAGATTTACCAGGCTACTGTTCTGAAAAATCAAGGTTTGTGAAAATATTTCTAATTTTGATAGTGTAAAGAAACTTTTCTAATGCATCAGTACAACAAACTGTACATACATATATTGAATACATTAATGTTGCAAAAAATGATTTTGGACAAAACTGTCTTGAGCTAAAATCATCGGGGGCATGTCCCCCTGTACATGACACCAACGAACCACTGATTTCCAATTAACAGATGTCCAAGATTATGCATAAAATCAATCATGTCCATCAAGTGCTTCCATTAAACCTTTAGCACTGCAAACCTTCCACTGGTTTCATTTTCCAAGTGTGGAGTGACCTTTCCCAGTCAGCTATAAAATCAATTTCAAGCTTTAATTCAGAAATATGTTACATGATCATTGCTGGGTGGAATATTAATCAGTGAGTATGGTTAGAGCCTAACTGCTTTGTAAAAAGCAGAATTTTCTGTCTCCATCAAAGACAGAAGGTTAAAGCACATAGTGGTTCATTCTCTAACATACTTATCAGCACAATAGGGCACCTGCGATGGGCAGCAAAGGCAAGAGTGACCTGGAAAGCTACAACTGGGTTTCTTAAACCAATTTCTATGTGGACTCAAAGCACTCCATGCGGTCAAACACAATCAATCCATCATTTCTGAAGCCCAAGCCCCCTTAAGAGCCGGGCGGCTCCCTCCATCCATTCACTTTCTCTCATTCTGTTGAAGGTCTTATCCTAACCCTGGTCACTCAAGTCATAAAGCATCTTTATCTTCATCCAGAGGAAAACGTCAGGTGGAGGGATGTGGGGTTACGGTCACACTTAAAAGCTTTAAGTGTTGCCTCAGGCTTTGTTGAAGACGGAGAAAAAGGGGGAGTGATGCAAGAGAGGTTCCTTAGAGGCTCCTAAAGTGAGAGAGGGACCCTATGAGAGCTTTTACCCCTCGATCTTGACCACAGCACAGTTTTTGGTTGTGGACATAGTCCACAATAGACAGAGTGAAAGAATTTGTAAGTGTGTTTTGACCCTAGAGATGAACAGACAAATAGGCGGCCAAAAGCACAACATCAACCACCTGAATCTCGATAGATTCCACATTCCAGGGCTCTTCAACTGACTGTTAGACCACCTGTGTAAAGGGAATATGGGTCTCCTTGTTCCCGTTAGCCGTGCAGGTAAATACAATATTCCATTGTATTGCTCTGTTCTGTATCTGATCAATCAGACTGACTGACAGACACAGTCAGCCACATATTCCCCACAAAACAATAGGGACAAGGCCTGACCTATTCATTTTTTGCATGGAATATTACACTCTATGCTTTTACAGATGTGTCTGCATTTGAATGTGCTTTCCTGCTTCGCTGAAGTGTGCCCTGGAGATCAATTACTGAGGGCTATTTACACGCTAGAAAGGCAGAGGGGACATGAAGGGGGCTGACATATTCTGATCACAAGTTTCTTGCCGAGCAATCTTTTGCACTTTTACTGTAAGTACTGTAAATCTGCTAAAAAATACTCTGTACACTGACTTCAAAACACTAGTGCACCAACAATAAAAATGTTAGTGTGACCGTTCATTTACTCAATTTTACATCATTTAAAAACTTTATGACTTTCTTCGGCAGAACACAAAATAAGATATTTTGAAGGATCTTGGTAACCAAACAACAAAGGTACACATTCACCAATATGAAACAGAAACAAAACCGATGCAAGGGAATAGGTACAATCACTGTTGGTTACTAACATTTAAAAAAAAACAGTATAAGATTTGAGCTCCAACTATCCTAAAATAATAGTACCGGTAATTATCAAACTTAATCAAAGTCTATTCCTTTTTTATTTATTAGTGACAAGAATAACAGAGTTTTTTAAAATACTTTCTAAAACAACAAGATTAAGTAAACATGAAATGCAAATTGGCATAATTCACTTTCCTAATAAATATGCTTCTGAAAAGAAATCAGAATTGTTTTAAGCTACCTGCTGTAGGTGATGCAATCCTTTAGAATATTGACAGAGAAACATCCTAAATCTGATAATAAGACATGAGCTACTGTTAGAAAAATAAGCACTAATATAGGGGGAAGTCAAAATAGTCTTAAGACCATTTAGCTCTATGATATTGAGCCCCACAGTCTTAGTCAAAACCCCACCCTAATTTTAGAAGGAAAGCATAATCACAGAGGAGAAGTATCTACTGCAGAAAGTCATTCAGATGTTGTAATATTGTGGTATGGAACATTGCTTTTCTTGATTCAAAAGAAAAGTCCAGTCCAACCCTGCTAAAGAGTAAATTAATTCCAGATTTCATATTTACTGTAAGCTTGTCTATACACATGAGCTTATAATATGAATATTTGACAAAACTACATGAAGAAAAACAATCCCCTTTCCTTCATAAGCTCTTTATATACATGAGCTCTTTATACATGACACTGAATAGTTTTATTTTAAAAGCAGAAGGCTCCATTAAAATGAAGATGAATGAGACTGAGGCCTGATGTGAGATGAGAACTAATTAGCCAGGTCAACTGTGTGCTTTGCGCTACGGCAGAGGCCTGCGTGAACATACGCAAGCCAAGGGCTCTATAAGTCAGCCAGGGAGAGATGAAAACACCGGGACAAGGGCATCGGTGGCCTACCCCATGGCAAGACTCCCACTTCCCATCCACTGCCTCAAACGAGCGTGGGAGGGAGGGCGCCACACTTGATATCCCAGAAAGCCCTGTGTCCTTCATTACTTTTTGCTGAGAGCCATATGAGGGGAGTTAAATATTAGCTGCGGCAGTCTCACTTATGATGGATCGCGTCAGGATGAGAGCACGCGACGCTCTATTCAACAAATCTCTCTCTTTCCTCGCTCTGACTCACTCGATCCGTCTATCTCTTCTGTCTGTTCGCTCTCTCTTTTCTCCGCACTCCAATCTAATTTGAGATAAGTCGTAAGAGAACACCAGTGGGAGCTGAGAGCAGACTTTATCAGTGCTCTGGGTGGGCGTGGGAGGAGATCTTGAAGTAATTGTATTCCTGTATGCTTGCAGGGATTCCTATTAAAACCAATAACATCTAATGGGGTTACAGCTTAATTTTTTAAGTGCCTTGATAACGATTATGAAGAAACCTTTGACAAGACAGCCGTGTCTGTTTATCTACGATGCTGATGCATATTAAGAGAGAGAGATCAGCGATGTACACAAGAGTGGGAAACTGAACTCTGATTTATTGGATCTTGATGTTCACAGCTGCTGAAAGGTAAAACGGGGACATCTCACAGCAAACATAGTTTTAGACCGAATAACAATGTCGTGTGAAAACTTGTACAAAGAAATTCTGACATAAGCAACAGATGAATCAGAGTGAGACCCATGTGACGTGTTTCCTATGACAATGCATCTGACAAACGCTGAAACCATTCATTATAGCAAAAAAAGAAATCGCTACATTAATTCTTGTCATGTAGCTGCAGAACGGAAGGCTCAATAGAGTGCAACATGTTGCAATTTTGTGACTGGGTCTATCATTGAGAACATGAAAAAACAAGAGCCATGTCAAGAGATGATATTAAGTGAAACGGCTTCTTCAGCAAAAACGTTCCCACTGATTCTGGGCACTTGTGTGGTTTGGCTGGAGATGTAGCATTCATTGCACACAGCGAGATCCTGGATGACATATTAACACCTGGCGGTAACGGCAACGACAGAAGGCGCATGACATTGATTATAACCCCGTTGACTCTTGCATAAACCATCTAATCACAAACAGACATGATTTAGGAGCTGTATACAAAACGGTTGGCTATCTTAACACAGGACACAACGAACCAAACGAAAGAGACAGAATCATGCATCGGAGAGAACTTGCCACAGCATTTACCTAAGAAAACTTTCTTACCCATTTTTCACAGAGGGGTCTGATGCTATTGCCAAATCAATCTCTGTCTGTTACATACCTGTTTTGACAATGTAAGGGTACTGCTGGACTACAGAAATCCACTTTGTACTGGTTCCTGCTGCTTCTTAAGTCATAAAAATTCAATGACAGTCTTTTTTTGTTGGATAAGATAGCTACTCCAATTCACCTTATTTAACTTAAGAATAGAATTCCGATTTGAAATGAAGTAAACGTATTAACAGTGAGTCAAAGTCAATAACTTTGAATGGTAATTCAAAACTTGCACATTTTGGCATTATGAATGAATTAATTCTACAAAAATAAAGATATAAAGATCTTATATGAATGATATATAAGATATTGTCAGTCAGTCGTCGCTGAACTCTTTAAACAGCATTTATAAATATCTTGGAAAAGACTGACTTGTGTAACAGTACCAGCAGAATTTTGTTGGAAAAAGAAGCTTGGTAATGAATTATTTAAAAAGCATCGACTGGATCTGGACATACATATGAGCATTATCATATCTCATAAAGAATACAAAAATAAATATACTGTACAAAGCCATGAGAGATTGATGCAGGAAACATAGACATTCTTCCAAAGCAGAAAAGATGTTAAGGGCAAGGCTGGTCGACAAGTGTTAGTGAGTAATAATATCGCGGTTAATTGAGAAGAAAGACAAGGCGAGTAAAGAGTGGAAAAAAATGCTACATTTTCCCACTCTTTGTAAATTTAGGTTTTACCATGGTTGTAGTTTTTCAGTACAGGTCTTTTTGGACTCATGCTGAGCCGTTGAGGTGGTTCATCTGTGGAATCAGGATATAGGACAAGACAAGAGTGAGAGCAACACATACAAACAAACAGACACACAAAAAACACACAATGCACTTTAAACAATTTCACTGGATTTCTTCTTCCTCATGTCCAGAGAGAAAAGCTATATTTTATAGAACGTCTCAGGTTTCTTGCGGCGTTAAATGGGCCGTACCGATAGGTCTGCTCATATTGTTGGGCTCTCCAGACAGCATAATGATTTCTACTGAAGGCGGTCAGGTGAATTACACTCCCTTAAATGCTGTAATGCGAGAGGACGGGCATATGGCAGGGTAGTGGGGGGTTGATTTAGGACTGATTTTCCCTTTTTTTTTATTTATCAGCTGACTGTAACCCTGTATTTCTATTTCAGATCAATATATATTTATTTTTATTACTAATCAAATATTTCAGAACAGGAGTGAAATGGTTTGAATTATAAAAAAAAGATTTTTTACAAAAATAGTAAAAGTAATAGTGCAAATATGTTTTTATTACAAACTGCAATGTGATGTATTAAATGGTTGAAATGGATGACTGAATGAAAAAATGTTTTTATTACAAACTGCAATGTGATGTATTAAATGGTTGAAATGGATGACTGAATGAAAAAATATAGCCAGTATAGTCCTTCAATAAAGCCTCTCATAGTTCCCTTTGTTTTTATTGATTACCATACTTGTTTCTTATTTCTATTAGAAAATAGGAAACAGGTTATCTACAGTACTGTGCAAAACTTTAAGGGATGTCAACATTTTCAGTCAAATAAATGTTTTAATTCCGTTATTTATATCATCAAATATTTATATTCATTTCAGGAAATATTTACATACCTAAACATTCATTAAGCATATTAAGGATTTTTTATGCACATTTTTATCTATTATTACTTGAATTAAAACAGACTTAGTTCTGAAGACTTCTGTTAATGTCTTCCAGACGGTTCAAGATACTTACCTGCAAAGCTAAAGTTTGTTCAAAATGCTGCACAATAAATGGGATTATTACATTAAAACAAAATAAATGTTTAGAAATGTCAACTCATATTTTCAATATTTCTAGACACAATTATACAAATGATGTAAATACGTTGAACCAAAGAAAGTATTAACGTGCCTTGCACAGTACTGTATAAATAAATAAACTTGTTAAAAGGGTATCTTATAATATTTCATTTAATATTGAATTAATATTGAAAACTGTTTATTGGAAAAAAATATAAGCAAGGAATGTTTCAGAGTATTTTTGTGTAGGACTGAGTGTTTGTGTGCAGATTGTCAGTCAGCAATACTAAAAATGCTCTCACTCAGCCCAGCACTAAGCTGGATGTACCTCATAAAAAAGACTGTAGAAGACTTCTCAACCATTAATGTACGAGAACGAATATTGGCCAAACAGAAACTTGTACTACAGTTAAAATTAGATTCAATTATAGAAAACAGAATTTTGTATACAAAATTACATAAATCAGACAGCAACATATGCAGTGAGAAAGAGACTAAATAAAGAACAGACCCGAGAAAGGTAAAGAAACTCAGGTATATGTACAATGATGTAGGGATGTGAGTGAAGACTCACCTCGGGGTCTAGGTGCTCTTTTTCGGCGGTCCCTGAAAGCGGCTCCAGACTGCAGTGCCTCCAGCAGACAATCCATCACACCGGTCTCATCGTTCTCTACAGGAAAGAAAAAACAAGAGAAACATTAGGATGCAGAAGGGTTATTCCTCTACAGCGTCACTATAACCGGCCTTAGGGGTCTCTGCTGGAACGTTGAAAAGATTAGAGGTCCGTTCTATGGGCAGTATATCATGCCGTTGATTCGCACAATTTGAGAGGCAGACAGGCCCTTAACTCCTCTATACATCTCCTGTGTACCTCTAAACAAATCCACTACCCTTTTGTAGCCTTTGGAGGGTCGATCATAAAAACAGCTGAATGGTTGAGGCTGTTAACCCTGGGTCACTGGCTCGCACACGGAGAGACACACAGCAGGAGGAAAACGGAAAACCTGCTTACTATTAAAACATTTATACATAAATACACTTTTACAATATACATCCCTGAAACCCTAGATAGTAAAAACATGATAATAGAGCATTTGTAATACTTTAAATGTTGATCTTAAAGATGTTTGTGTGGACTTCACAAGTGAAGGCCTGCATACACAAGCAAAAAAAATGGCGGAGAAAGTTTTGAATGAGAAAATGCTTGTTGTATGTTGAAACCACGGATGGGATAGGATAGGTAAGCATTATAGGCCCTGACACTGTAACCTCCAAATATTAATCTTCACACTGACATTTCGGCACACACATCCAAAAAAATGAAAAGCATTCAAGTGTGCCTGCTTACACTGCGAAAGAGCCCGATCTTCTACTTGTTTACTGCAACACCTATTGTCTTTGTATACTTACAAAAAACCTTAATCTGGATCTAAGACTTTTCTGAGGCAACAATGCAGATCTCACCATGCTATTAATAGACAAGATCTCTCTCCCTCTCTATATCCAGTTCGCCTCTTCTCATAAGATGTCAGAGAAAAACACACACACAATTAGATGGGCTTTATAAAGTGGGCTGTCTTTGAGATTGTGTCATTGTCACCACTGTGTTGCCCTCCGTCATATACGCTGATAATATAGCAAGACTGTTTTCAATCAGCAGCTTTTGTCTGACTTAAGGAGGGATGAAGAGAGCGAGTGAAAGAGAAAGAGCGTGAGAGAGAATTGTGAGGATAGGTATAGTTCTTTTGAAAAGAGTGCTGTCAGTATTTCATGTGGGCTCTAGCAAGCAACAATGAAAACTATCTGCAGAGAGAAAGCGCAGAACTGTTGACCTTAACAAGCCATGCTTCAATTAGACACAAAGCGTTTGTGTTATGTGTGCGTGAAAGTGTGTGTATACACATAAAAAAGTAAGAGACCATCCACTTACCACCAACAATAAAGTGCCTTGCCATGTTCTATTTATAGAACTTATAACTAATACTACTTTAATTTTACAATTCTCCAAAAACCCTTGAAAAAATTTTCAAGAACAGAAGTGATTTGAAGGTAGAAAAACACTGGTTACACTTAATAAGTGTCTTTTTTTACATTAGTTAATGCACTATAAACTGACTGAATAAATATCTATAAAATTTATTGTTAATTCATGTTGGTTTACGTATTTACTATCTGCAAATACCTTAAAGGAGCTGTATGGATTTTCTGCAGGATCTATTGCCATAATATATAAATAAAATAATAAACAAAACTATATCTTCAGAGGTGTTTAAAGATAAGCTGTTTATACAGTGTTTACATACACCCCGGCACACACGTGAAACTCGCCATGTTGCACCACCATGTTTTGTGTAGATGACTGAGAGATTGGCTGTAATTCTTAAATTCACTGTTTGTGGCTTCTAACACACAGTATTCCACTGCCACATTGTAATCATTTGTAGAGCTCAGTTTGCGGAAATGACAGCTTTAAGTCTTTTGCTGTGGCTTCACAATTCTGGCAGTATTTTTTGGCACTTCAAGCAGTAAGTTGCACTGACAAAACCTTTCAAATAGTGTAAAAACCATTATAAAACATTTTCAGAGTTACATCGATGTACATTCGTTTTATTCAGTATTTCCCTGCATTTTACCTTTTCAATTTTGGCTGAAAAAGGATTTAAGTTAGGCCTCAAGAAGCACATGATCCTACAGTCCTAAACTAAAAGTGGGTACTGAGTATTTTGCAAACTCAGGATTTGCTGTGACATTTTTCTTTGTAAGGAAAAAAAACAATCATTTGTGTCGGTCCTCTACTAGACGTTTGTGCGACTTATGTTCACCCTCTGTACAATGACAGCTACTGACCACCGTAGCTCCTTTCAAAGCAGTTTATTTTGCCCTCTTTATAGATTTCTTCCTGCTTGTTTTTGCAGAAACTTGAACATCCCTTCTAAGCAATATTTGGGTGTTTGAAACGGCTTCTGCTTCCTGAAAACGGAACCAACAGTGCCCAGCGGGACATCCAAAAACTTTTTTAAGTGCTATGTTCGAAGTTACGCAGTTTGCATAATTGATGCATTCATTTCACATTTGCTCTTTAGTCATTTTCACAGATGTAATTCAAATTCACACCGTGGGAGTTTTTTGTTCGAAAATTTGGTAATAATTTGAATGATTCACCAGTAGAGACCAATTATAAGGAAACTGTGTCCTCATTAAGACAATTGTGTTCATCTGTACTGTACAAGTGAAGTTTTTCATAACTCAGGTAAGATTTAACATAAATAAAAACTTTATTTGCTAAATCATAACCTTTTAGAAAATTTCTGTGTTGCACATAGTATATAAAAGTTCAATCATTAAAAGTTCAAACTGAATAAACTTGTTACTGTATTTATACACAAACCCCAGCTCCCTTAATATCTCCCCTCGCAAAAGCATCACAGTAGACGAAGGTATTATTTTTCACCAGCGAGCGAGCAAGAGGAAGCGTCTGCCGCTGAACAGCAACCTGACCACGAGAAAATGAGGCGTGAATGTCAATCACTTATCTCAGTGTTCCAACACCATCCACCTCACCCACTGGACCTACAGCTGCTGTCACGGCAACGGTTCACAAAGCAGCCGCTCTCAGATAGACCGACAGGTGCTAACAGACAGGTGTGAAAAGACAAAGGTGCTCTGCTAGCAGGTAACTCTGCAATGCTGAGAAAAAGGGACGGGGGGGAATTTGTGGAGGAAAACGAGAGGAATGATTAATATGGTCAAGGTGGAAAACATAACGATTAGTAACATGGTATTGAGTGAGGGGAGATGTAATCAAGGATAAGCAGATGAATGTCCGAGTGCATTCGTGTGTGGGGGTGTGTGGCGTGGGAGACTCTTCAGTCCACCCACGTTCACATGACATGTACTTCTCAATCACAACGGATTAATTACATGAAACCTTAACCATCACAATTTACAGGCAAAGAGACTGCACGGCCCATGCCTGGAATACTCATGACTTTTAGTGAGTAAAAAGACCATTTTATATTCAATGTGATATGTAGGCTGTGTGTTTTGTCTTTATCCATTTTCTTTTTTTAAATATTTTTTAGTAATTTATATTTTTAAGCATTCCTTAATTATTGCTATAAAACAAACATAAAGAACACTTTTGTTAATATTTGGTATTTACTGACAAGTTGATCAAAAAGGTCCCTAACTGTAGAGCAAGAGGGGGTGTATATTTTCATGATAAATCCAAGTGTTACTCAAAAATTACAACACATTTATAATCTATAAGTCCCAAAAGCAACTGAAAAAAAGACTATTCTACCTATAAAGCGCATGTACAGCTAGATCTTGCGTCACACCTGCATTGAAATTGACTGTAACTGCGAAAGCTACAAATGTAAAGTGCTCCAAATCAGTCCCCTTTTAGGCTCCCTTTCAGTAAATGTGTTCAGTCAGAAGGTAGCATGAGGGCTCACCAGGTTTTGAAATAGATTCATTGTCTAGACCTCAATTTGCATCTCAACAGTTCTTCAGGTGGTGCATTTCCACCTCTTTTTTTTTGAGAGACGGGCCCAGATAAGCAAGTTGGGAGGGATGGACGGACAGCAGGAAGGTGTGATTTGAGGGAAATGAAAAGAGAGAACCTGAAAGAGTGATAAGTGAGAGGAGGTAGCCTGCTGGGTCTCTGATGGAGGAGAGAGGGATAGAGGGTGGCTTAATAAAGAGCTGAGCGAAGAAGAGAGAAAAGGTGTGAGGAGGAAGAATATGGTGTGATTTAGCCCGGAACGGAAAAGGCATTTGGCTTGATTGCTGTTGCCTCTCTTCTCCCTCCCCTTCTTTTATAAATACAAGAAAGAGAGTGAATAGAAGCAGTCAAACCTGAGAACGAGAGACAGAGAGAAAGATGCGGAAACTAAGGACATGTTCTGACAACTGCTCCTCAAATAAAGCTTAATAAATCTACATGCTTTTCGGATCGACTGCAAAAACCCTTGTTATATCTATAAACTAAACAATCATGTTGTTTTATGGTAAGCCCCATCGATATCGCTTTTACAAATAGTAGAAACACAAAATACCAAGATTTTAGACAATACAAATTCCAACAAAATCCTCAGTAAATATAAAAACAGCCTTCACAACGTTTTACTTTCATAAGAATATGCTAAATAGAACAGGTCACATACAACAACAAAGTAGAAGTATGTTTAAGCTATGTGTAAAGCTGACATCTTGTGCTTTTGTTTAGAGGCTTTTAATTGACCATCTTACATCAGTGGGATGCTACATATGCTCTGCTTTAATGGCAGATCATAGATACATAGTTTGACATCACACTCAAGAGTCAGATCTGAGATCAAACAGAGTCTAAAGAGAATGGACAGGTGTTTGCACAGGAACAGAACAATCATTTCTGACACATCTCCAGCCCCTCATGATTATGTCCATTCGCTCTTGTGTTTATCTGAAGAGGGTGAAAGAGAGATGACAAATAATGAAGACGGCAATTACGTCCCCTATAATCTTTCATCACGCTGCTTTTCTCCCTCTCATCTTTCACATCGCAAGTTCTGAATAGACATAAAGAGCACAATTTCTAGGGTGTCTGTCTGGTATGGCTTCTGACAAAAAGCCACCTGCTAATCTAATTTGTCAGGAGCATATTCTGATTATTAAAGCTTTTAAAGCGTAAAGGTCACATATTTTCACTGTTCTTTACGAGAGAGGAGATGGCTGTATAAGATAAAGGACAATTTGCAGGATCTTATGCAAAAGCTCAGCAGGACTTAGAGGTCATATATATCTTGTAGAAATCTTCAATAGTTTTGTCGTGAAGAATAGAATTTGTGCTGTGCTACAGGAAAATGTAGGATAAATAAAATAACTAGGTATTTGTTACTTTTTCATGAGGTGGTTTATTTGTATCAATTGGTACGATGTAAATCATGCTCACACGTGCAGTTGCTAGAAAAAGAAATGCTAAAACCTAAACCCCAACACAACTTCTGAGGCTATCTGTCACCACTGCAGGAGAAAATTTAACACCAAACGTTTCACTCTATTTATGTCCAAACAAAGTTCACTATTTTAAAATAACTGATGCAAAAAACATCATGTGACAGGGAGTGTTTCCTTACTCTTAAAACAGTCTATGTCAAAATAGTTTAACTTTGCGTGGAGGGCGGGGTTGACACGCATTTGCACCATCTGCGGTATATTTGTGTCTTTGCATTGACCTTATATGTAATTTAATTGTCAAAATTACAAGTTAATGGCAATTCTGTCCAACCTGGTGTAAGATTTTCAAAAATGTACTTTAAGATTTCGTCAGGCTTCTATTTCGTCACTCTTTGTATTTCAGCACACTACATGCTCTCTTAGGTAGGCAGTAGAGGTCAGGGTTGACTCCATAAGCTCCATTTAGAGCTCCAGGGAGCTGGGAGCCCCCCTGTGGTTTCCTCCTAAAAGAAAGCTGATATCTGGGGCAGTGTACCTAGAATGCTGGGCTTTACTGCACTTCCTGGGATTAGCAATAGTGCGGCTTATGTTTACTGTGCGTTCATAAAAATGTGTCCTAATTCTGTTCGGTTTTTGTTCTGATGCTTTAAACGAGCACATAGACCATCCCTTTTAACTAAAACAATGATCATGTATTTCCCTCTACTGCACTGGTCTGGATGTGAAATGGTGTTGCTTGAATGTGTGCGACTCCAAAACACTACAGAGGAAACTACAGCACAGCTTTCTCTCCGACAAACAGCGGCAAACCAATTTATTATATTTTCTTTTCTGTCTCACACCCTACCACCCACCATCAAAGGACGGATCGCTTACGCTAACCCTAACACGTACAGAGCGCAGCCTCTCTCACCGGGGCGTTTCGGATTACCACAGTGCTTTAATTGACAGTCTCCGTGGAGACGAACAGGAGAAGTGGCAATGGTAACCTGGAAACACAAAGGAGCCTATTTGTGCTGTCTTACTTCAGACGGGAGACAGGCATCATCAAAAAGTGAGATTGAGAAAGGAAGGAGCGAGAGGGAATTGTTATTATTTGTGAATAGAATCCAGCCGTTCTCTCACTTCCAAAGCAGTGCGCACACTGCGTTCAGTGCAACCTCGTGCGCTAAAGACCTACACACTTCCAGCAGACGCTTATAAGCCAGACATCAGAGCTCTGAGCCGGAGAGCTGGAAAGAAAGAGGGTGGCCACAGAAGAAGAAAGAAGATATAAAGAGGGACATGATTAGTAACTAATTGGTGTGAAGGAGATTTGTCATAGAAAGCAGACGGGAAGAAGAGGAAGCCGTGGATGGTCTCTCTTTGAAGGCAGTGTGTCTAAGCAGCTTTGATATCTACCCTGTCTTCATCTGCAGCTGCACCTGAGACAAGAAGAGTGCTTAAGAGGAATATATGGGGAAAGATGTGTTGAAAAAAAAATGTTGAGGCATTTTTTGGTGATACCATTGTCTGAAATGTCTGGTCGAAAATACAGACCTGAGTGTGGAGTATTTCTGCTCGAAAAAACTTTTGGGCTTCAATCTGTTCAGTGTTCATTCGAATGGTAACGCCGATTGACAGACACTTGCACTCAAATTCTGGGTGAGAGGGTACACTCTCTGCGGATGAGAGACCAATCACACGGATTGACCGGATAGACAGTAGTATTAGGTGAAGAGACACCTGAGGCCTCACGAAAGAGCCGGGTTTAAACACACTCTGAACGACTGGGAAACTGCCAGGGTCTGACACACACACGCATACACACTCTCCTTCTCATGGGTGTTCTATATATCTCTCTCTCTATCTCTGAATAAGCACACACTCCTCCACCTGTGGCTCTGCCACTCAACTGAGAGAGAGAGAGAGAGAGAGAGAGAGAGAGATAGAGAGAGACAGAGAGGTGACAGAGACAGAGAGAGACAGGTGACAGAGAGACAGGTGTCAGTGACAGAGACAGAGACAGAGACAGAGACAGAGACAGAGACAGAGAGAGAGAGAGAGAGAGAGAGAGAGAGAGAGAGAGAGAGAGAGAGAGAGAGAATGATTGGATTGCAGCATTACGAAAAAGCCTGCACGGTGGTGTTGAGAAGCCAATCCTTGTAGGAGGAAACTGCTGTTGTTTGATTGATGATGATGAAAGAAGGATAAAAAGAGAGATGGAGTGCACACACAAACAGGGGAAGTAGAGGGAGTACCCATCGCATACATTAGAAATGAGTTCAGTAAGGTTCAGCTCTACCCTTGTAAACGTGCAAAACATAAAATGGGTTTTCATCCTAGGATGACAGAGATCATATTTTTAATTCCAGAATTCTGGCTTTTGTTTCCTACAGCATAAAACCTAAAAATTCTCACACAAACATGTATATTCAAAACAATTATGATTTCAAAATTTAAGAAACTAATTGTCAAATTATAAATATTTAAATAGGTTTAAAAACAAGAACATTTACTAGTATTATATTGTCTTCTGTTCATGACATAAATATTACTGACAGGGAAACAGTGATGCTCTTATGTATATTATATACCAGTATTTATAACAATTACATCAGTAAATCTGTGTTAACACTGTCCCAAGTGCAAAACTTATTGACAGTAAAAGAATATTCACAAAAGAAAAAAGAAACAGAACTTCTTGGCTTAAGATATAAAACAAGTTAAGCACGCAGCTCAAATCTTCAAAACATTTGAAATTATCATGAAATCAAATGCCTGGACAGTGCATAGTGCCCCCTGTTGAGCAGACACAGCAGTGACACTTTTTTGTAAATATGAGCAACAAACCACCTTCCTTCTGACTGACTGTGTTATGAGTCATTTAATAAAATCCACATTAGCTTAAAAGGTTTATTAGAGACCTGCTCCGGAGACTAAAACACTGCGATTTCAATTTAATAAAAGTGAAGGACAGAAGTCTAAGAAAAGGAAAATAAGACCAACAGAAACAAAGCCAAGCAGAATCAGACAGATGTCAGTACGGTTGCCATTTATAAAACCTTGACTTAACATAAAATAATATCAATCCATAGTTAGATTTATGCTTTGTTAACATATGAAAACATATTTACCTACGTTACTTTACATACTGTCTGAGGAATTACTTAATATTCACTTCTTAACTTCAAAGCTGTTAAACGTAACTCATATCAGCCAATGTGTTTAAAGGTATAGTTCCCACAAAAAAATTAAGAATAACTCACTCTATAGTTTTAATAAAATCTGTATAATTTATTTGTTGAACAAATGGGAGATATTTGCAAGAATGCTTGTCACTTCAACATTTCTTGAGGCCTATTGGAAAATTGCATGTAATGGTAAAGTTACCTGAGCATTCTTTTGTCCTCCATTGTTCAAAATATATTATTTTGTGCTCAACAGAACAAAATAAATTATTGTGGACATTTTTTCAACCATGGTGGTGAATGGGGTCTAAAAACTATTAGGTTACAAGTAATCTCCCAAATATAGTTCTTTATGTTCACCAGAACAAAGAAATGTCTACAGATCTGTAATAACTCAAAGGTAAGTAAATAATAGATTTACTTGTTACTTCAAGTTTTGTAAACTTTACCCTTTAAGTATGACAGAGTAAAGAGTAAAACACCTTGATGTAAATCAAACTCATAGTCTATACAGTCTTAACTTTGACCTTTTGAAACACAGCCACAAATTACATTTATATAATGGATGCATATCTAGATATATCAGGGCACAAAATGACATTGAGACCGTGACCTCTGTTACACACATTAAACTTTATATGCAAACTAGTGTTGTATGATTAATATGCACTAGGCCATGATATCTAAATCCCTAGAAGTCTATCCACCTCCGGATTTCTACACCATTGTCTGACATTAGTCAACCTTCTGTTATCATATATATATATATATATATATATATATATATATAACTATATATATATACCCTCTATGAGATAATGTGACTACTGATCTCCTTGCTTCATTACGTTATTTGTAAGTGTGTGTGTGTAATAAGTGCATAAAGAATGCACAACAGGGCTGCTCGACTGCTGTATTGACCCAGCGTGAGACCTGATACTGACACAAAACCCATCCCAGTCAACACTGGGAGCACACTGTGTGTGTACACACCCCCACAAACATACTTCAAACAGTGGGAGGCAAACACTAGTGGCAACATGCATTATAATAAACTGAACTCTCTCTGCTCTTCATTTCGCAATTGTGTGTCTTGTGGGAGCAGAAAACCTGTTTGTAATCCAATCACATCTCTAATATCATTCTGAATTCCATTTTTTCATTACCATGTTGTTGTTCGCTCAGATAGGCGCTTTCTGATGTGTAAAGTCTCCGTGCGCATGAGAAGATGCATGCGTGTGGTTTAACATGTAGATTGGAATGAGTCAGAACAGTGAGAGTTCACACTAATACACAATTCAGTGTGAATTTAGAATTTTGACATCGAGATGGTTAAATACGTCTGCGTGCAATTTATTTATACATTAAAATAACACATAATGTGAAAACGGTCCAAAAGGCTGTTCACATGGTAAAAATAAAACACTGATGCACATTCGATCATTCTCACTTATGTTATGCCCGAGGTCTCTACAAAAATAAGAACCCGTGGGATGTTGTTCTGGGACTTTATAAACAATCTTTAAAAGGGAGTTTTATACGGCGTACGCAAACTTTCAATTAGTTACTGATTCGAGATTGATAAACATCTTACCTGTGTTGACCTCCAGCAATCTCTTCTTCTTCATCTGTCTCACTTGTCTCTCTCGTTCAGCCTTCTCTTTGGCTGCCCTTGCCTTTCTTTGCTTCTCCTCTGCCTCTCTTCGCCTTCCGTTCTCCTTTACTGCTTGCTGGAGAAGAGAGAGAGAGAAGAGGGAAAGTTAGTAGCCTGAAAATAATTAATGTAAGGTTCCAAAACGCTTTAAATCCATTTGACTAGGTTTCATATAAATTACACTTTTTAGAACCTTTAATTATGTTAATATTATATGTTTTCTGTTAAAATGGTCTGTTGGCTCAGTCTGAAAATGTTAAACAGTGTTTGTTAAATAAAACGAAATATTATTGATTATAAATCCAAAGTTTAAATCCATATGATATATGATGTATGACATCAGAGACTCATACTGAACATACTGGCATTTTTTAACCCTATGTGTAGGTCCCATTGACTCATGCGGGCAATCAAAGTGTTATTAGAGTATAAAGCACTTATTTTCAACACAAAAACAAACATATTAAAGCATTGTTGGATTACATTAAAATTAATTCTGGTTGGTTGAAAGGACATGACCCATTAGGCTAAAAACCGTTTCAGACTTATTACATTTTGCAAAGAAACGGCATCTTGTGGTACAATTTTATCAAAATAAATGGTGTTTTGGCATTAAACATCAATGGAGTAGTGAATCAGTTCAATAAACAGCAAAATGGTATGACAACGGCTTTTTTTTAACAACACAAATATTTTTTGAAAAAGTGTGTTTTACAGCTTTAAAACACTATAAATTGGACCTGCCACAGGACTATAAACAAATCTAAATCTTTCATATATAATAGCAAGAAAGGTTATGCGAAGTAATTTAGTTTCTAAGCAAAGATCTACATGTAGGTAACTTATGCAACCCATCGCAGTCTCCAGACATTAAAATTATTAATTTTCTACCTTGACTTTTTTTTTAAGTGTAGCCAGAAATTAATGTTCAAGATTAACACGAAACACTAACATTTGTGTGGTTCTTTAGAGAAAAACATACACTGTGAAAAAGGAGTGACATGTAAAGTGAGACATGGCCAAGTACAGTATTCCATACTCAGAATTGTGCAAATTCTCAAAAGACTCAAAAGACAAAATGTAAAACAAACCAAACAACTTTAATAAATAAACTACTACAACAAAAAATGGGTGGAATGAAAGGTAAAAGAGAAAACACTGTGTATGAAGTTGGAGGACAGATGGCAAGAGACCTTTCGTAAACTAAACCCTCTTTCCAGGTTTTGAAAACACTCTTAACACTTGAAACATTTTCAGGAAAATCTGTGGGGCTAGAACAGGCGAAAATTTCCCCTCCATTTTCATTCTTTTTTCTTTTAGGACCATTAGCAGTGGGAGAGTGTTGTTAGAAATCTATAACTCCTCTTTTGGTTTGATGAGGCTACTTTTCTAGATGTAAGAACACTCAGACAATCAGAACGAGCTATCAGAAAGAAACATCATTAGAGCAGTCACCTTGTCCTAACACTTCATATGCCTCTTTCTTCTGCTCTCTTTCTTACTCAAGCCTTAAAAGCCTTCTCCAGATAATGGATGTATTTGTAAGTGTGCGGAACAGAGCCAGTGACACACCTCACACAAAGGTAGAGTGGAACGGGCAAAAGACGAACAGGTTTAATAAGAAAAGAAAAAGAAAGGGCATGAGAGATAGACAGCTTAACTGCAAGGAAAATTAAAGCTGACGTCAAGAGATGACCAACAATGTGGGAATACTATACAACACAAAGAAACCAACAAAATGACCTTCCATGTTTGAAAGGATCTTCTATAAACAATATGTACCATAGACCTTACACTAACCTACATGCATTTTTACATTTTGGCTCAAACATCATTTAGTTTAATTTATAAGCTGGCATGTTCCCACAAGGTCAAAATAGAAGTATCACTAACATAAAGGGATGGCTCACCACATACTTAAAGTTCTGTTATCATTTATTCAACCTCTGGACATTTCAAACCTTTATGACTTTCTTCTGCAGAATACAAAAGATATTTTAAAGAATGTGGGAACTGAAAAACGTTGGCCTCCATTTACTTTCCTAGGTTTCATGGCCATACAAGAGTCAACATGTACAAATTATTTTTGGTTGCCAACAGACTTCTGTGTTCGGAGAAAGAAGAAAAATGTGAAATGACAAAAGGAAGAACTTTAACTTTTCTGGCCACAATGCCGCATTATGCAGTAAAATTAGTCATATATACGATAAAAGATATAAAACTTGAAAAAAAAAAAAATACAGAACACAACTGAGACAAACTTACAAACAAACAACTTCAAAAAGAAAGCAATTTTTTTTGCCAAATGTTTACTTTAACATAAAAATAAATATTCTATTTTAGTTCTCATACTAAACTTGCTACTGTGTCTGCACTATATGCTTCTATAGTAAAGGAAAAAAGTATTTGATTCCCCACTGATTTTGTACGTTTGCCCGCTGAAAAAGAAACGATAGGTCTATAGTTCTAATGGTAGGTTTATTTCAAAAGTAACAGAAAGCAACTAAAAATCCAGAAAAATGCATGTCAAAAAAGTTATGAAATGATAAGCATTCTAATGAGTGAAATACGTGTTTGACCCCTTTGTAAAATTTACTTAGCACTTCGTGGCAAATCCCTTGTTGCTAATCACAGAGGTCAGATGTTTCATGTAGTTGGCCACCAGGCCACTTCATTCACTAGAGCCGATCAATATGGGTATTTTGGGGATATGCTGATAACGATATCAGATGGTACAAAACTACTGATATCAAAACATCGGCTGAATTATTTTGTATATTTCATAGTACAGTAACAAACTCCCACTCCTTTGTCCAAATTTAAGTATACTATACATAGAATGTAGTTGATATATAAACATAATAGATATATAAACACAATGATTACTCAATTGTGGTGATCATACACCTATTAGGTTGTAACAGAGATATGTATTGGAAACAGGATACTTAATTTAACAAAATACTTTACTTTCCAACACGACTATGATATAATTGCAATAAAAAGGAAACTTGAAACTAAAACCCAAACAGAACAATATATATGAAAAATAACACTGCTCCTTTTAAATGTAAGATTATAGGTAGTTGGAATCATAAAACATCAACATATACAGTTTAACATCTTCGGATAGAACAAGTGTAAATAGGTGAAAACTATAAACCTATAAATATTACATAACCCAGGAGTCATTATAACTTTACTACTTAATAACTGATCTTAATATGTAACATTGTTTGATACAATCAATATAGAAATACACTAAAGAGTGAATATATTCAGTGCTTTGGCTTTTATAACTTTGCAAGTAACTGTCTGCATCTAAATAACAAATCAGTTATTGCAACAAGTTGCTAAATACAGTGGCAAATCCGCCCCGATGTGTGTGAAATCAATAGCTCATGGCAGAGGGTTGTTTTGAGGATATTTGTGACGGTCAATGTGAATACTGCCAAGGTATAGAAAACCTATGGGCTCACTGTTTATTTACTTTATAGAAAAAACTAAAGAAAATTCGGTCTGGAACTTATCATTAAGACTTAAATGAGTTAGTAAGACACTGCTTGAATGGTGCTGAATGAAGACTGCAGGCCGACTTGTTGCCAGCAGTAAACAATACAACGCACTCTCCACATAAGTAATTACAGATTTCCAAGCGTTATGTCTGCGTCATATGTTCATTACGTTCAAGCTCTTATCGGCGTCTGTTTATAGATATAGAGATATCGGTGACAGGCATATATCTGCAGAGAAAATAAAAAAAAACATATCGGAAGGGCTCTATCCAGAAACTTAATGTGCTTCCTCCTGTGCCACTCCTTTGTTACCTTGGCCATGTGTTTTGGGTCATTGTCATGCTGGAAAACCCATCCATGACTTCTCTTTAATGACCTGGCAGAGGAATGAAGGTTCACACTCAAGATTGGATGGTACATGGCCCTGTCTATTGTCCCTTTGATGCAGTGCAGATGTCCAATGCCTTTAGCGGAAAAACACAACCTAAGTTCAGATGGTGTACTACCATTGGAATTATAGATCGATCATTTAATTGTCAGTTATACAAATTCATTTCACAAATAATTTACACAGCGCTTTTTACAATTTTCATTGTTTCAAAGCAGCAGTACATTAAACAGTTGTGAACTGGTGGTTAAAGAGTTGAACTTGCAAGCAGAAGGTTGCTGGGTTGATTTTACGTTCCCTTGAGCAAGGCCCCACCTCTGTTTGCTGTGCTCCAAGAACTGTACACTGCACAATACTTATAGCATTCATATATGGGGTACTAATAAACAGTACTTAAATATTATTAATAGTTAATAGGATGTCAGTGCGTCCTGAAATGGAAAAAAAGCTATCACTGTACTTCACTGTATCAAACCATTAGATATTTATCATTAAAGAAATTACACCAGGAGAGCAGGACAGACAGGCTGAAAGATTAAAATTTTACCTAGTTAGTAAAAGTTTTATTGCACTTATTTTTCGTTTGAAACAGACACATTTTGCAGTTTTTTTTTTATTACATACAAACAGTATTATATATTCTATTCTATATGACACCACACTAAGTCTCATACTGTAAGTCACATATTAAAATGCATCCAAAACTAACTCATAAAGTCTCCTCATACCTCTCAGAGAGGATTGTGGGATTGGCAAAAAGCCCCTAGTAAACAGCTATGGCAGACATTGCTGTCTTTTTGCTGTACAGATCACCAGCAGATCCTGCAGTAGTTGCCCCTTAAATGAGGAGGAAATATGGCTATTGACGGTGGGCCAGGACAGAGTATAAGTCACATGATAACGAGGCTTATTCCCTGTTGCGTGCGGCGGATTACCGACACAGTCTGCGATCACAGTAAATCCCGACGTGGGGAACAGGATAGTAAGATGGAAGGTGGGCTAAATCAGCTTTCCTCTCCACAGCCCCGTGACTGCGTGCACACACACCGAGCGCTTTAAACACTTTCATTAGAATTAGGGGAGAGTGAAAAGCAGCAGCCTGTGACCTCGCGCTTCACAGCACGGACATCAATATCAGCGTTAACACAAGAGGGGGACTCATAATGACCGTGCCCTTTCATCACAAGGGTCAAATTCGACAACACTTCAAACTTTCATTAGATGGCCTTAAGGATTCCTTAGGCTGTCAACGATGCTGGCGTAATTCTAATTTGGACACGATTTAAACAATCCAATGTGCTAGATCGAGTAGATCAGAAAATAAGACCTTAAAACAGCACTTCCTAAGAGTGCAAACAGTGCAATTAAATTATTCACATTAACATTAAGCTCCTGCGGAACTTTAAGGGCAGTCTGTCAAAAATCTGCTAAATCTGAATAGGTTCTATTCCTGGTCCACCTCAAAAGGAAGTGATGTCGCTGGTGCCATGACCCGACAACTCAGCAGGTGGATACGACAGATGCCGTTTCATCAATTCAGAAGAACTACACAGACGGAGGTCTAATCCAATGTGTTCTGCTTTGTGCCTGGTGATCTCATCTGAACCTGGTTTGACAGGTAAGTCAATTCCACCTCTCTCGTAAAGGGGGTAAAGCATCAATTGCAATGTAGTGCAAGATTGTTGAAACAAGCATTCACAGTCACAACGATTGAAACGGTAGTGTTCTGGTGAACATTGGCAGATGGCCCTCACCTGTACGCTGAATAAACAAACTATTGGCCTTAAAGTTCAATAACAGCTCAGAAAAACATGTGATTGCTTCCTGTAACCTAAGATATCCAAGGAAATTGAAAAACAATTATTTTAAATGGTCAGATACTGTCATGTTAAGGACTCTTTAAAAATACATTTTAATACTTCGATGTTTGCTTAACCAATGACAAATATAAAGGGTAAGTAATAGTAATGATGCAAACAAATAAAAATCATGAAATAAAGCAATTCAAGGTTTCAGAAGCACAGCAGCGATATGCCGAAATTACGTAGGCCGAGGGTGTTCTCTTATGTTTCATGCACTTTCAAAACCAGAGTCATACAGTACAACAGACCAGTGAATAAATAAAACACAAAACAATAACAAGCAAAAGTCAAAAGTCTGGATGGTCTCATGAAGACCTTCTGATCTGAACGCTTCTACTCACAATCAAGAATCACTACACAAACAAAACTCTAGAGAGGTGAAAGAACACACTAGACTGTTCTGATAACTGCCACTTAAAGATATTTTTGTAGTAATGGTGAGGGGGTTAGTATCAGGGCTTGCATGAGGATAGAAGTTTTGTAGGCTGTTGGCACAGTCAGCATCTGTGTGTAAATGAATGATGAGGTGTTAAGGGGAGAATCCCACACACAGCTGAGTGGAGGAAACTCCTCTGAATACACTATCCATCTCTGTAACCCCCATACACCATTACACACCATTACTACAAAACCTACACTGATGGGCCTGCTCTCTTTAGACATTCTTGATGATATCAGACATCACCATCTGCATCTGGCTACAGGGCAGACAAAAAGGCAACAGAAAAGTAAAATGAACCCTTTCAAAATGGTTTAACCTGTCTACACCCGATGTCACAATTTGCAATATTCAACTGCAGTAAAAACTTGTATTAACATCAAATAGTATGACTTTAAATACAGCTGGTGTTAAGAACAACTAAAATATAGTTAATAAGGTATGAGGACATAAAAGATTGAAATAGGTATAATGTTTCATTGAGGACAGCGTATGTAACACAGTCAGTTATGTAAATGCTCAGCTGCAGTAACACAGAGCAAACAGCTTGAATTTGTCATTCCCTGCTGAAAAGATACATCTGTGCAAAATACTCACATTTTTTTCAATCAGCAAAACTTTTGCGCTTGTTCCCCTTTGAATCTATTTAAATCTGCGTGTTAACCGTGAGTCGCAGCTCTATGTGAACTGAAAAAAGTGTGTCTGAGAGAGTCTGAAATGCTGTTAGGAATGATTGATGCTTGGCAAACTCGGAGTACAGAGCTGAGGCTCTCATAAGAAATGCCTTAATATAGATCACAACAGCTGCATGTCTACCTCGAATAACCCTACATTTAATCTAATGAAGATGTTTCTTTCTGCAAATCTATTCCACTTCTGTCAAGCCCAATGTGTCTGATTAGACCCCACCCACTCTCCCATAACACAGCTAACCAATAGGGGAATAAACTCCTCGCTTCTCATCTGCATAAACGGCCTTTAACTCTGTTAAGGTGGAGAGCAAGGGGAAAGCGATAAACACAGGGTGCAGGAATTAGGACGAAACTCTGCATTCTCCTTCGCCCTGAAATTGCCTGTTTTCTCATTATACAGCCGGTCTCCGGATTTCTTGCCATAGTTTGAACTTAATTACTGCAGTCGTGCCAGGACTGAGGCCCTCACTATTTCCCCGCTCGCTCGCGTCCAATTCGGTTTGACAGGAGACAATTCAGGCAGATAAAGACCCGCTACAGAGGGTTACAGTGAACAGAGCTAATTTCACTACAGTAATTGCTTTAGCTTTCAGCAAAACAGCTAGTTTTGTTTGCATTAAACAGCAGTAAAAAAGATCCGAAAAATACATGACGCATCAAAGCTAGTCATCAAGCTTTCTGGACAAATATAGGTCAGGTGTGTGAATGCTTGACACCAGACTGTCACATTACAGTACACAAAGAAACAAAATTGTTACTTTTAATAAAACAAATATCTAGATTTGATATTTGTTTTTCAATGGCATTTGGTTATCGGACTTATTTGGATTAAGGACGAGCTTAACAGCAAACCACCAGGTATCTGAGAAGAAATGGTCACCAGCAATAACAGCAACCCCCAGTAATTTTGTTTAACTCAAAAGAACTAGAAGTCTTAGCTGAACATAAATAATCAAAATATATTGACTAATTCCTATGCAAAGAAATACAGTTTCATCAATTTCCTCTCAATGGTACAATCTAGTTAGCTTGGACTTTTTTTCAATATTTCTTTGGTACAACCTTAAATAGTATATATATTAGGGGTGGGAAAAGACACTTACCCCGTGAGACAAAATGTTTTTAATTTTACAAAGAAATCCACAACGTAAAAGAGTATTATACTTAACACAAAATCACATCTTGTTAAAAAATTGGTGCATTTTAAAATGACTTTGTACCTTTTACTTTTATTAGACTGGATGAATTTTATGATTAATAGTGTCTTAAACACTAATCTCTCCCTATACATTTCAAACTTGAAAAACAAGCATTGCTGATTAACAAAATCAGATTCACTGTTCTATTTTTATATACATATGCAATGTTAAGTAAGCTATTCATCTTTACTGTGCATATAAGAATCATAACCTTAAATTATAAAGTTTTGTAATAATTTTTGATGAACAAATGCAAAAATTGGTCTTTAAATTTCTTCGGCACAATCAAATATATGTGCCACCTTTTGATCCACTTGTGGTACTGCAGGCTTTTATAAGAGGTTGCTAAACTCGATGAGAAATCTATTCACAATATAAAGATCTCACAATCAAAATGGGACAAGATCTCATCTCATCACTGCTATTTATAAATAATACAGCAAACACAATCCATTTTACACTGTTAACCACCTGGAATACATTTCTAAACACAAAAAGTACATTCTGTAATTCTCTTCTTTGTAATGAATGCATGTTATACAGCCTTATGATTCCGTCAAAATAAGTTATAAGTCAGACAGTGATATTACCAGAAACAGTTGTGTTGGGTCAGCTGTGGTCTGGTGGATAAACAGTGGGACTTACAAGCAGAAGGTTGCGAATTCAAATCTCAGTGCCAGCAGAAAATGACTGAAGTGAATGAGCCATGTACCTTACCACTGTTTGATGTGCAGTGATAATTGGCAACTGCATAATACTTATAAGTCCCATTTGAAAGAAAGCGTCTGCCAAATGAATTAATGTAAAAAAAAAAAAATAAACCTGGAAGAGTCCACATGATGCCTCAAAAGGTAGCTTGCTAAAAATAGTTATTTATTAAAAGTTATGCTATTTACGAGATTTTCGAATACATGTAGACCTGAAAAATGGACGGAATGTGCATTTTAATATACTTATAATGAGCATCATGAATACCCGTTTTTGGGTAAAGGCAAAGAGAAAGGAGAGCATGCTGATTTTCATCCTATTCTCTCTCATTCTCCGCCTGCAGGTCATGGCGTGTTCACCACTCTCCCTTGTCTGTCTACCATTAGCCACGGTCAATTGGAATTCTGTCAGCACCGCCAAACTGCTGCTGGTCTATTTCAAACGGGTGGGTGAGCAGAGAGGGAATGCTCATACACATACGAACACTAAAAGACTCCCAAACAGACATAGTTCAGTGTAAAATGACTAGCACCCAGTCCACGCCAGGCTTAGAGAGTGAGTGAGAGCATTTCAACATAAGAATCTCTGAGAATGTTAGCAGATCGTACAAAATGAACCGTGTGTGACAGATGTCCCTTGTGGGGGTGGTAGGTTCACCAAGACTTCATGATGTGTTGGTCGTTCAGAAATAAAGAAGCATGAAAAGCTTTGATGCGGGTGCATGTGATAAGGCAGAGTTGCTAGGTACAGGTCAAAGGTCTACTGTAGGAATGAAAGAGTGTGGCAGGTTGCCACAGAATCTCCCACAGAACTTCACTCTGGGATGTGATTGGAGACAAAGCTTTTGGCACAGGAATGAATCAGCGTGCACAACTCTCTTGCTCTTTAGCCTCATAATTAACTGGATGCTTTAAACAATTCGCCCCCTTTCTAGGCATTTTTCAGCCTTTTATAATTTCCCCAGAACATCCTGCAGCTTAGAGCGAGGTGTGAAATCAAATTACTATTATGTTGCCTAAGAGTCCCGTCTCAAATCCTTGTGATTTAATTTTTAAAAAGCATGGATCATGATGTGGCCGCGCAGCTTTTCAAGCTTTTAGAATAAACCCTAATGCTGCTGATTTGGCCATCCATGACTCGCATAAATATAGAGAAAAAAAGCATTGGATCTGGAAATTAAGTATAATTTTACTGTGAATGTGTTCCAAACAAACCCAGTCAGCACTTTTGGACATCACAGAGGTGTTGGATTGGTCAAATCAAAGCATACCACCTGGACATACCTTTGGCTCAGAAAGGGGTGTTCAAATGATAACATCAAAGACGTCTACCTTAAAGCATTTTGGGACATCATAAGGAGGCTCAAATGGTGGAATCAAAGCTATCTCCCGAAGAGGCATTTTTGAATCAAAGCAGCCAACCCAAATATCATTTTTGGCATCATGGGGCATTCCACAGTCCTGCCTACCTGTACAGAAAATCAAAGCTTGCTACCCTAAAAAGCATATCTGGACATCTCTGGCTAAGTTCTTTAACTTTGGTATATGCAAAAGAAAAGAGGCCAGGAGAGGTGACATCCTTGTTCACAAATTCAATTATTCACAAGCTTCTGATTGGCATGAATACTCATTTGCCGCTGAAGCAGTGTTATTACTTTCTCTTTTTCTTCTTTTTTCATTTATTTCTCTGTATGACTCCAATATTTGTCTGTCTTCTGGTTTAATTCTTGTCTTTCCTTTCCTTTTGTTCTATAAAAAGTAAAATAGGATGAGAAAGTGAGGGAACCAGGGTGTGCGTATATGTGCCTCACTTCTGGGAATCAGTGGAGCAATGGCCAAAAACAATCTCCATCAAAACACAGGCATCCCGTCAATGTCACTCTAGAGAAAGAACAGTCATAGGAAAGAGAGAGATGCGATGACTAAGCATGCATGGCTGCAGGTCTGCATTTGTATGAGTATTTGCCATGCGGGGACATAAGAGTGCATGAAGTGTTGCAGTAAGGTGAGTTTGTAGCCAGCCACTCTACAGCTGGTCCCTTGCCACTCCTCAACATTGATTTAAACAAGCTGCTTCTGAGGCCTGAAAACTTACTGACCTGGAAAAAGGTTGTAAGATAAAAAAAGGAGAGGACAAGAGAGAAGAGAATGGAAGAAGATCACAGCTGGCATGTGATTGGACCAACCCTTTAGTGCCTTAAGTCATGAGAGCTTATAGCCAGATACCTTTCGAGAAGATATATTATTTATTAGACAAGATATAATGTGTTAATCATAACTGCATGTCAGTACAAACAATACAATTCTTGTTTAGATTCTTCCATAAAACTTTAAAACCATGTGCTTGATGTTACCCTATATAGACTACTTATCACTGCAAACCAAACATTTGGACATTAAGAGATAGGAACACTTCAAGATGCTCACACATCTTAATGGTGAATGGATATATCATACTGTGGGAAATAACAAAACAACAAAAGCTGTCACATTTCAGTACTTGGCTACTAATTTTGGCCAGTCGCACCTTATATCGCTTCCTTTATTGCAAATTTCATTAAAGAGTACGAAGACCACAGTGAAAGTCGCTCATTGAGACTGGCAGTTCCAGCTCTATGGTCTTTATTGCACTGGGAACAGGTTTCAAAGACGAACCACAGGAGTACATTATCATGCAGCTGATGGTGGACTCCACCGTGAGCTCATTCCCTAAATTTCAGCATTTCCATCATGAAATCATTTAAAATAATAAAGGCGACGAGACTCGTCTCATCATTGTTGCAGCCAAGTGGAAAATAACTTTGCATTTCAAATGGCTTTTCATAAAGAAGACAGGCGGCTTCCCTTTCGTCAGATTAGTGCGCTAGAACCTTCAGAATGGGAATGAGGAAAGTGTTTGAGAACACACACACACAGACACGATGAAGACTGAAAGCTCTGTGTCAAATGTGTTTGTGTAACCCTCGCAGAGAGTCATCATACTAGGATGAGCAATATGTTGCTGTTAATTAGCCACCATTCTCTGCCCTCTAGTCCTTCAGTGAGTTAATACTTCTGATAACATACACGGGGTAAATCAGGAAAAGGGGCTGGAGGAGAAAATACTCAGATCATAAAGACAGGTTATTCTAGAAGCTGGGTCATTGCAAAGCTGCAGATCCACGAGTTGGTCTCAATCCAGCACTGACATGACTCGGGATTGTAAAGGTATAAGTGCACTGTGAACAGAGGATGAGTGTAGGAAAACCAAAACACACACATATGATCAGGATCGTTGGTGGCTTACCATGAACATGGCTCTGAAGTTGCTGAGGTCAGTAAAGAGTTCCTCCACTGAGGTCTTCTTGGGGTCGATGGAGAAATACTCCAGCATGTTGAGATACAGAGTCACCATGTTGCTATTCATGGTCACCAGCTTCTGGTACTGATCTCTCGCTTGTGTAGAGAAACTGTGAGAAAGCATCGTCAAGTTTTATACTGAAGATAGTGAGACAAAAAAACTGAATGTGCAAAGACTTGTGTTATCAAATTCATAAATACCAGAAAAGATTAACAAAGTTAAGGTGCCAAAATATTCTTAAAGTTGACACTTTTTTTCAACCCATTTTAGCTCAGGATGTTAAGATGACAACAAATGAATCTTCAACCATCCAAACTTTGCAGAGAACAAGGCATATATACCTAGTTGGGGACCCTAACATGGATCCAAGGGATGGGGGGAGATTTATACATTTTATGCAATCACACGTGACGTGACATGTCGTGAGGCCGAGTATGATGTCCCATACTATGAATTTGTGCTCTGCATTTAACCCATCCCAGTGTACACACACCCGGAGCTGTGGGTAACCATGCTGCGGCTCCCGGGGAGCAGTTGGTGGAACGTTGCCTTGCTCAAGGGACTCACCTCAGTCGTGGTATCCCCGCTGGTGCCGAGTAATAAACCAGCAACCTTGGGATCACGAGTGCAACACTCGAACCACCAGGCAACGACTGTCTCAAACATCAGATCATACATGTTGTGCAATCAAATAATCATCATTAATTAGATTTATATTCTGGATTTTCAATCTTCATTTGGGAGTCTGCAAAGTGTTACACCCTACACAAATGGCCCTTTACAACTACAAAGTTCGAGAACCACTGATCTAGTTCAAACTAATTCAGTGTGTTTGAAATCTAAGTTCAAATACTGCATCTCAAGTCTACACCCTTCACAGTACACTTCTACTACACTGTCTGGCTTCTTTACCCACAGAATCCAAAACAAAGCCTAAGTCCTGTAATTTTAATTACAGCTAATAACTGTACAGATCCAGACACTGTATCATCGGGTGCTCTTTATCCAATTAAAACTGTGCTTATGTGTACAATATTTATTGCGATGTATGCACATGGGTACTTTATTCCCCAATAAACGTAATTATAGATGGAGAAAATGTTCTTGCAGTAAACGTGGAGTCGTTTAAACCAGTGTTTATGTTGCACACAGACTGGTGTTTAGATGTAATCTTTTGCAGTAGCATGTGGGCTGCAAACCTAAACGGCTGTTTTGATGGTGTTCCATATGGAACGCCACAGCGAACAATCACAACAGGATTCATGAATGTATCCTGAGCAGATGTGAACTGAAAGAAACTATTCTTACACTTTTCTGATAACTGAAAAGGTGCTTGTCCAATGACGTAGGGCCGTTGAAAAATAAAGTGTCCACCAGCCAATCTCTTTAATATTCTGGTCTGTATACACAGTACTGTCCTACTTGCTTGACTTATGACCCCTAGACCATGATTTAAAACCTATTGAAGGGGTCTGTGCTGTAACGGAAATTATTGTTTGTATTAGTGTAAAGCAATGTGATTACATGGTCTAAGGTTAAAATCCACACTCATTTACACATACTGTACATTTTTATATATCCTCTTGGCCAAGCCTCCCTGAAATGCATAGATTTTTACAAAACTCATAGCTGGGAAAAGCAAAATGTGCTCTGATTGGCCTGTTAACCAGTGCACTGTGTTGGGCCGAATAAAGCAATCAGTTATGGAAATGCCCCTAAACCATACTTGTAACCTCAGTGCGATGTGCCACTGATCGGCAAGTGGTGATACCATGACATCAGTATCTTAGCACCTTAGATATGCACCTAAGCATATCTCTATGCACATCTTGTTTACATTATCCATAACGTGCACACTCTGTGTTTAGTGTTTAATGTTTTCTAGTACTAAATGTATGTATGTTAACACTGTGTTGAATGTTTCGACTGTGTTTGTCTATAGTACACTGTGTGTACTGATTATATGTATGTGCATAATGCACACTGTCTTATGTGGTCTGTACTATATGTTACATGTTACCTGTGCTGCGTTGTTTTTGGAGCAAGCTCCTAAGAATTTCACTCAACAGGGAACATGTGCCGTGGTGATGTGACAATAAAAGTGAATTGAAATCTCTGAATCAATCTCTGTATCAATGAAGATAAGACTGATATATCAACTTTGACAGCACGACTTAATCAATATGTGAAAGATTACTAATAACAGCTACAACTATTTTCTTTACTCGTTGCGCATGTTTCTACACAAGCTAATAACACAAGCACCTTTGTGCAATATATAAAACACTTTTGTAACTATGTTAAAAATTCTTCAACAATGATAGAAAACTTGTTGCATGTGATTTTAAAGTGCCAGAATATCATTGCAAAACCAAAAACTAATTGCCCTAGACATCCTTGCTGTGGCCATTATAACACTACAATAACGTTTAAGGTTACGCTTTCTGTACTATATGTGAATACATAAGCCACTTTTGCCAGGCAAAAATGATAAAACATACAGTAAAGTATAATATGTTAGGGTTTGGAACAACATAGGAGTGATTAAATGACAGATTTTTTGGGGGAAATTATCATTTAAAGATTACGTGCACGATATATGCATTGTATGTGCACGCATAAAATGGGAAAGAAGGCCTGATGTGAGAAGACAGATGTGTGAAATATTTAATGGCGTTCAAATAATTCCCTGTAGAATGGGGAGATAAATGTAACCATCTACATAAAGGCAGTTAAAAAAAATCAATGATCAGCAGACAGAAGAAAGGAAAATGGATAAAAGGAAAACAAAGTGAAAATCTTTGTCTCAACACAATGACTCATGAAACATCACGGGCCAAAATGTTCAGATTAGCTAGTGTCACACTGAAGTACAGTTTCACTTAGATATATAAAAACTCACAAACCCATCCTCACTGACTCACATCAAACATATCCTTCTCTTACATCTCACTCTTACACAAAAACATGAAAGAGAAACAATCTGGGTCTAATCCTTGCTGTTATGTCAGAAATGTCTGTGTGAAGATGGTAAGTCTTTCTTCAAACATCATAACCAACATTTTGACTTTGATGTGGTTTTAATTTTTATTCCTTTTTGATGCTGCAGCCTCACAAAAACGTTTTTCATCAACCTTTCCAAAAATATGTGTTGAAAAACTTGTTTTTGTACTTGATCCAGACTAAAGTTACATTGTTTGTGTTTGCGTGTGAGCTGTCCATCAGGACCCACATTTAAATAGCCATTTAAATGTTCAAATGCTGGTTCAAAGCTAGAAGCATCAGTAAAAGTATAAAAGCAATCCCCCCTAAATGAATAATACCATGACCTGCTTTAATGAGATCATATCACGCCATCAATCATGCTTTCTCCACTGACTGAACTTTAAATTTCTAGCCCCGCACCCTTTTCTCCATCTGTCTATTCGATAAGCAGTCCACCAAGCTAAGTATTTATATATCAGTACACGCAGGCCATTGAGTTCAACAACAAAAGATACAGGACACCTTTTCTCTTTCCTTTTTAAAGTTAACAACCCTATTCATGTGGCCATCCTCACAATAGACGATTACATGGTTACTTGCATTTCATCACCCACCTTTAAAAGTTTGTCCTTGCTACTCATGTCCCCGTCAAAATAAAAGTGCAACCTGCTATTTCCGGCTAAGAATCAATGCACTGGGAGATGACAGGTGTGCAGTGGTGTGTGTGGTTGTGCTGAAGTAAGCAGCATCTCCACTTTAGATTAACTACTGTCCAAGCCATCAAAACAGTGCATATGTATGCTCACCTCAGCTGCATAATCAGGTCTGGCTCAGGCAGGTAAGTGACCATTAGGCTGAACTCTGATAACAAGTGGACATCCAGATACTGTACCGTATTTTCTATCCAAAACATCTCAGACTAAAACAAACTCTAACAGGTCCACCATGACTCATTCATGATAAAGACATTAATGGTGAGGGCAGACAGGCCAAAGAGCCTGCGTCTGGTCGGCCCACCCGTGAAGTCTTCAGGGAGTTCATCCTCCTACATATGCACGCGGATCTGCTTTGTGTGTCTCCTCTGCTGTCTTTTATTCTCCGAGTTCATTCACGCCCTCCAAATGCACCTGCTTCGGCTCTCTGATTAGGAAAAGAATAAAACGCAGGGGACAGGCTCACCTAATGAAAGGACAGACGGTGTATGAAAGAGAGAGATAAGACTTCATTAACTTGAATACGGATCTGGTTTCTGGTGCTAAGAGCTAAGGGATGGTGAGAACCTGTGAGCAGTGTTAACTGAGGCAGGGAGGAGGATGGTGGATTGTGGGTTTTTGTTCTAAATGACAGACAGCTAAACTAAATAAAGAG